>VZDJ01000550.1:66413-103580 GCA_008694505.1 Cyanoderma ruficeps | reverse complement strand
GAGGAACCACTGAGTGATGACTCTGAAGTCGAGGACATGACCAATCACTGTGATGGTCCTTCATGAACAGAGACTGAACAATGTTCATTTTCTTTTTTTTGTTTTTTTTTTCTTTTAATTGATGTAAAAAGGGTGAGATATTGCCTTGAGTTTTCTGTCTTTTGTCTTTCTGTAGAACTTTCAGCGCAGCCTTAATGTAAATAATGTCTATACTTAGAATGTTTACATATGTCTCCTGTGAGAAAAGAAATGATTGATGGTGGTGTCCACCATCCAGGTTGAAGGAGTGGCGACCTGTGCAGCCAATCTTTTGACCTCTGCACATATGTATAAAAACTGGAGTCAGATAAAATTAAAATTGGAGAGTTTTCTACAACAGCTCTCTCCTGAGCCTCTCTCGAGTGTTCTTAAATTGGGACACGCCCAGCTTCGCCCCGCGACAAGAGCAGGACTAAAAAATCCACCAGCTTTCTCCACAACGAGAAGGTTTATCATCTAACATTATTCATTTTCTTTTTCATGCCTGAGTGCACCCTTCTTGTTAAATAAACAAGTTGGGGTTTTTTTTCACTTTCCTCCAAGAAATTCCTTTCGAACCCATGGTGAATTATTAAAAAGTATGGATATTGATCTAATACCAATATCCAGCTATGACGGACAAAGACTCTCTAACAGTTTAAAGTTAGAAAGTGTATGTTTATTACAACGCCAGGCAGCGTGCGGGATAGCTCCCAAATACACACCGCAATTCACAGATGATCACAGGGTCTTTTTATGTACAGGAATATTGAATACCCAAAACACAAACGCATATTCATAACTCTGGTCCATCCCATTCCTCGCTTCGTATGGTAATTAGCCAAAAAGCTATTAAGCATGCGCAGTTTGTTCTTTGAAATGGGTCGGTGGTCTTTTTATGGGGTGGGGTCTCAAAATGATGAAGTAAGATGAGTCTTCCTCGCTTTGACTTTTTAACCTTTTAGTGCTACGTGACAACTAAATCCTGTTTTCCAGAACTGTTTGATTTATGCTTGTATTGTGTTCTTGGAGTCCATTGATTAGTCAGGATGTACATACATAGTTTGACAGGCTTCATGATTTACTAGTTCCTTAAATCTGGCTTCTTTTAACAAAGGGAAGTTAGTCTGTATTACCTCAGCAATATCTATTTTAACTAAAGTCCTTAATTCTTCAAAATTAATGCTTCAATGGGAAAGGGGCTGCTGAAACCTGCCTTTCATTAGAGGACACATTCATCTCAGGACGTTTCCTCCTAATTTGTTTCAAACCAAGACATTGTCCCAATCTGCTCTGCACTGGGGTGGCCTCAATTTGAGTCCTGGTGGCAGTTTTGGGCACCACAATATATGAAAGATATAAAGCTAAAAGAGAGTGTCCAAGGGAGGGCAACAAAGATGGTGAAGGGCCTTGAGGGAAGCTCTACAAGGACCAGCTGAGGTCACTTGGCTTGTTCAGTCTGGAGGAGACTGCCAGACCTGATTGCACTCTAGAACTTTCTCGTGAGGGGAAGGGGGGGGCAGGTACTGATCTCATCTCTCTGGTGACCTGGCCTGAAGTTGTGTCAGGGGAGGTGTAGGTTGGATATTAGAAAAAGATTCTTCCCCCAGAGGGTGGTTGGGCACTGGAATGGACTCCCCAGGGAAGTGGTCACAGCACCAAGTCTGACAGAGTTCAAGTAGTGTTTGGACAATACTCTTGGGCACATGTTGTGGCTCTTGGAGTTGGTGCTGTGCAAAGCTAGGAGGTGGACTCGATGATCCTTGTGGGTTCCATCCAACTCAGCATACTGTGTGATAAGTATTCCTTTGAGCCAGCAATGTGCACTTGCAGCCCAGGAACCCCCTCTGTCCTGGGCAGCATCCAAAGCAGCATGGGCAGCAGGGCAACTGAGGAGATTCTGTCTCTCTGCACCACTTTGGTGAGACCCCACCTGCAGAGCTGCCTCCAGCTCTGGGTCCCTAGCAGAGGAAGGACGTCAATCTGTTGGAGCAAGTCCAGAGGAGGTCACCAAGATGATTAGAGGGATGGAGCACCTCTGCTATGAGGAAAGGCTGATCTGGGATTGTTCACCCTGGAAAAGAGAAGGCTTTGGGGTGACCTATTTGTGGCTTTTCAGTACCTGAAGGGAGCCTACAAGAAAGATGAGGAGAGACTATTTACAAGGGCCTGGAATGACAGGACAAGGGGGAATGGCTTCAAACTGAGAGCAGGTTTAGATTAATGTGTTGGTTTAACACAGCCTGATTTTTTTTGGGGGGGGGGAAGGCACCAGAAACTTCCACTGTGTCTGACAGAACCAATCTCTGATGGCTCTGAAGATGGACATGCGGCTGGCCCAATTAGAGAAGTTGGTAACACCTCTGTGATGACATATTCAAGAAGGAAATCAAAACCGCATGCAGCTTTTTTTTCCCAAGGGGTGGCGAGGCACTGCCACTGGGATCATCCTTGTGCCGGGTGCAGCCATGTGGCTACAACGGGCACATGGCTGCCACCATCTTGGTGTGGCCCGCGGTGAACTTTGCCTGCCTGGCTTCCCCTAGCCAGCTGCACCACAAGCAGAAGGGCAAGGGCAGCGGCAGTGGCTTCTCCTTCCTGGCGCCCTGCATGAAAAAAGCGTTGAATGACACCAGCAGCATGGTAGCCAGCATCGCCTGCACGGTCACAGTGGGGACCGCATGGCTAGCAATGGAAACAGGGTGAGCAATTCCCTCACACTGAACTTAGACAAAATCAACTTCTCAGTGGTGCAAGACCCTGCAGAAATCTTTGAACTGACAAAATTTGTTGGCAGTGGTACTTCTGAGCAGCAGTTTTTCCTCCTAGTCGGAGAAAAGATGAGGAAGTGAGGATGTGGAGAAAACTAACATGGCAACATCAAGGTCAGTGAAAAGAAAGAGTGGGAGGAGGTGCTCCAAACATCGGAGTTGATTCTTTTGCAAGCCATGGTGAAGATGATAATAACACAAACTGTCTGCCTGTAATCCATGAAGTTCATGGGGGGATGCCGAGATCCACTCGCAGCCTGTGAGAAAAGGTGCTCACGCCGGAGCGGGTGGATGCTAAAAAAACTGTAATCCAGTAACAGACCTGAACAGAGAGAGAGGGCCTTTACTTCTAGAGATAGAGAAAACGGGGCCCTTGCTTCCAAATTAGAGCAGCTCATCCTTAAAAGACTACACCCCATGGACTAAATGACCCACACCATGCAGTTTTGGGAAGACTGTTTTGCCCATGGGAGGGACTCACGTTACAGCAGGTCGGGTGGGACTGCTGCTCATGAAATTAAAATCACGCTAGAAGAATTCACAGAAAACTGTCTCCCGTGGGAAGGACCCCACGGCATAACAGAAAAAAAGACTCCTCTCCCTAAGCAAACTGAAGAAAGATTTTGAGTGAATAACTGACCAAAACCCCCATGCCCTGTCTCCCTGCACTCTCAGTGGGAAAGAGGGAGGGGCTGGGGGGGAAATAGGTGTTTTAAGGACTTATCTTATTTCTCATTATCCTCCTCTGACTCTGTTAATAATAAATTTACTTTACACCTTTAAGTTTGAGCCTGTTTTGCCCTTAAAGTGTTTTCTCCTAATCCTTATCTCAACTCATAAACCCTTCATTATGATTCTCATGAGTACCTGATATTTTAACCAATATCAAATCACGACAATTAGATATTAAGAAAAAATTCTTCTCTGTGAGGGTGGCGAGGCACTAGAACAGGTTGCCCAGAAAAGCTGTGGCTGCCCCATCCCTGGAACTGTTCAAGGCCAGGTTGGATGGGGGTCTGAGCAACCTGGTCTAGTGGAAGGTGCTTCTACCCCTGGCAGGGGGACTGGAACTAGATGATCTTTAAGGTCCCTTCCAACCCAGGCCATTCTATGATAGCGCTGCCTGGGCAGAAAATCTGGTTGTGAAAGTATGTCATGTAGATGTTAGTGTACTCAAGAGTCAGGCCACCAAAGAATATTGGAACAATCAGCAGGTAGATCAGGGTGCTGGGATTGAAGTGGCTCAGGTCAATTTGGATTGGCAACATAAGGGGAAGAGATGCAACTTTTAGTTGGAGGAGTCAACTTGCCCATGGACACTATCACATAGGTTATCCATGAATGTGAAACATGCTGCAATCAAGCAGGGCCAAGTGGTTAAAGCCTCTGTGGTATGGAGATCAATGGCTGAAATATAAGTATGGAGAGGTCTGGCAGATTGACTATCACACTCCCCCAAAGCCGTGACAGCAAGCGCCGTGTGTTTACAATGGTGGAAGCAACCACAGGATAGCTGGAAATATACCTTGTGTCCCATGGAACCTCCCAGAATACTGTCCTGGGCCTTGAAAAGCAAGTCTTATGGCAAAATGCCACATAAGAAAGAACTGAGTCAGATAACAGGACTAGTTTCTGAAACAACCTCAGACATTTGGGCCAAAGAACATGGCACCGAGTGGTTGTATCACACTCCCTATTGTGCACCAGCCTCTGGAAATGCTGAAAAATATAATGAACTGTTAAAGATGACACTGAGAGCAACGGATGGTGGGACCTTCAAACATTGGAATACACATTTAACAAAAAGCACCTGGTTAGTCAACACCAGAGGAACTGCCAATTGGGCTGGCCCTGCCCAATCAAAACTTTTACATAGTGTAGAAGGGGATAGTTCCTGTAGTGCACATTAAAAACATGCTGGAGAAAACAGTCTTGGTTATTCCTGCATGTACATAGTTGTCAGCTGGGGTTAAACCACACCACCTCCTACAGTTTCCTCTCCCCTGTATTGCATTTTCAGCAGACATCGGGTAAGTTGAAGTGCCCTGCAAGGACAAAGGGTAATGCTTGTGAGACTTCTCCCAGCTACTTATAGAGTTGTCTTGGGTTATGGAGCCTAAAATTGTATATTCCATTTTCATCTGCTGAAAACAGTTGGGAGGTTGTTCCTCTTTATCTCTTGTTTACTTTGGAGGGAGGGGGGCGGGTGCCTTTTGATAATGGCCCAACGGTTAATACCAGGTAGGGCATTGTTCTTATCTTTCTTCACGATGGGCCATTATGACTCCCCAGGCTTCTTATCTTTCTCCATGATGGGCCATTACAACTCCCCAGGCTGTTTTCTTCCCCAAGCGGTTCCCCTTCCCAAAATATACCCACTTCCATCATCCTATTGTGAGATGCTCCACCCAGTGGGGGGAGCCAACCATTCCTACCTGGATAAAAACTGGGACTCCAGACCAGGAGGTTCTCTTGCTTCACCCGATTACCAGAGGAAGACTGGACCCTTCTCACCAGCTCTGGACCCTTTTGGCTACAGGATCATCTCTACCTCAAAAGAACCACATCTGCCACTCCAGAAGGACTTACTTTTGGACTGTTTCCGACACCCTGACCAACAGGGCATCAGGTTGTAGCTCTGACTTTGTCAGGGCTTTCCAAAATAGTTGTTTGTTTGTTTGCTAGTTTGGTGGGGTGGTTTTGGTTTTTTTCTACCACATTTGTATTCTTATATTCTTAGTAAAGAGCTGTTATTCCTATTCCCAAATCTTTGCCTGAGAGCCCTTAATTGCAAAATTAGAATTTGGCGGGGAGTGAGGGGTTTACATTCTCTATTCTAAGGGGAACCCCAGTTTCCCTGGCAGATACCTGTCTTTCTAAACCAAGACAAGAGCGGTGGTGTGCACTTCAGGAGGACCCAGAGTATCTTAAAATGTGTTCAGAGGTATTGCTTTGTATTTCTGAAAAGAAAGTAGCTAACCAAGCTTTTCATATATCTGCATCACAAATAAAGAAAAGTTCCCAGACATTTATTTCTGGAATTGTACACCAGGTAATAAAGTACAACAAATAGAAAATAATGCTAAAAAAAATAAAAATCAGTGTTTATGTACAAATATTAAAACCAATGCAACAATAGCAACTTCCTCTTGAACATCTGATATTAAAATCATGTCCAGATTGTCACGAAATTTGTTGTTATGCACAAGGTACTTTGAATAACTAGAATCTGTTTTATTAAGAGGACTATAACCATACCTTCTGTATTTTACAATTGATAGTACTTTCCTTCTTCCAATGAAAAATAGTAATAAAAAAATAGTAACCTTGTCATTATTTTATAAATTACTGTATTTAGTTTCCCCATCTGTAGACAATGTGCTTGTAGTGCTGGGCAAATAGTGTCCCTGTTGGTCAGTTTATACATGAGTTTACATTCAAAGTTGAAATACTTACCTAAAGACTTTGGTTAAATTAAGTACTATCATTATGTTCTACTTGATCTGAAGTTTTCATACATTTTTGATCCTCAGTTTTAAAAGTTAAAAACAGGAAACAATTACACAATTCATTGACCTAACAGTACACAATTTAGTACTTTGACCATGGCAAGAGGAAAACTAAACCTTTAAAAACCTACCATGAGAATATGACATATGAGTAACCAAAGTAAAAGTATTGCTATAATCACAGCACCAAGTTACACTTCTAAATGAATCAGCTATATCCTTCAGATTCCCTGTACATTAAAAGAATACATTTACCAACACTGCAATTGCCCGTTATGGATTTTTGGTTTGTTTGTATGAAAAAAAAGTATAGCAGAGGACAAAGAATTCATCACAGTTTGTTATAAGAATTGTGCTTCACCATCAAAGAACCAAGGCAATATAATTTCTTCATATGGTTGCAATTCAGTTATTTTCATGCTGACTTTCAAAAGACAATTCTTTTAATAAACAGTAACAAGTTCTCCATTTTAAATGTTTCAACCGAGAGAAAAAAAATAATTAAGTCCAGCTTCTAAATGAAAAATTCAATAAATAGCTATTTTACATGGATAAAGTTATCATGGTACAAATTTATGAATGTCACATCAAGCATGCACAAAAATGTTACTATACACACAAGTAGTCAGAAAATATTGAAATAGATATCTAAAAAGATATGAAGAATTAAATATTTACAAAATCTTGCAAATTATTGCCTCATTTTAACAAGGAATTAAAAGTAAATGATAACAGCTAGCTAGCCAACAAGCTAAATAAGATCAGCATTTAAAAATCTATTAGACTAGGTGAAATTAATTTTTCTCCCATAATTTTCTGAATTTTGGTCAAAAGTCTTTATTAAATAACTAAAGTGTCTATTCAACTTGCTGACAACCCAAGCCTTAGACAAGTCTGTCTACATTAAGAGCCCAGCAATGCATAGATAAATTGAATATATTACAGCATCAGCTAATGAGAATGGGCATGTTCATTTAAATGCAACTTATAAGCATTCAGTCATCATTGTATAATGATTTTTATACAGACCAGCCACTCACTGTAAACCCATAGACATGAATGTATAACAATGAAGGATTATGACCAGTATTTTACAAAATTACATAAATTATGTTGATTCATAATGAAAAGAAACAAGGTACACAGTTCAGCACAAAACACAGCAGCAAGAAGCTGACAACTTGGCTTAAAATGTCAGAATACAACACGGGGCCAAGGCTATCCATTATTTACTGTGTACTTACTAGAATTCCACATTTCAGATGCATAAGTTAAGAACTGATTACAAAATTATCTTTACTTTTGTCCACTGTGCTAAACTAATTTGTTTTAATATGATAAATGTGCTATTGCATAAATGCTTTAAAGTAATCTTCATTGCAGTGCTGTAAAGAAAACTCCATACACTGCATTCATAACTCAGGATGTCAATGCAGTTCACAGTAAGCATAATAAATACCCTCTTCCCTTTCAAATATTAAAGTCACTACTTTCCAATTACTCGGCATAACCTTGAAGCAACTATTACAAATATCAACAACACAAGCTTAATCACCTTAATAATCAAAACAAGTTTATGACAATTAAATTTGTAATATGAACAGTGCAAAGAAAAAGTATGGAGGGAAAGGGGCAATCCTACTAATGTTCTCCCAAAAGAATTAGAGCTAACATTTTCAAGAAAACTTCATGAATGGCTAAGTTGCACTTAATGGTAAAAATAAAAATTTATTGAGTTTAAGTAGTTGCTTTTATGGGAGACATTTTCACTCATCCTTTTCTATTTGACCAAAAGTAGTGAAGTGCCATTTTTGAGCTAATGACTTGCTAAACAAATAAATGCAATCCACACCAAAGGGAAACTTCCAAATACATACTTCAAGGTTCTACGACTTCTATATAAACTAGATAGTCCCTCAAAACTGTAACACTTTGAACTGCAGTGCTCCAAACAATTTGTCTTCCAAAATGCAGACTGTTTGTTTAGTGGTAAATCCTATGGTGTTCAGACTGTAACTTTATACATCAGCTATCTTAGGAAAGTTAAGTTACACAAGTGCATTAATCTTCAAAGTTGTGGACAAAACTTATCTGAATACAATAGCCTAAAATATATGTTTAAGTCAGTAAGTTTAAAGTACACAGATACCTCTGGGAGCATAATTACTTCTGTGTAAGGTAGCCATGGCCTATAATTTTGCAACAGCCTCCAAGTATAGGTCTTCATAATTTATTCATGTTTTGTCCCTTGCGCTAGCTTCCACCAAGATGAAATTGCTGTTTTCTTAAACTGAAGTGCTCTAGTTTAGTATCACATGAGAGAAGGTTCTATTTAAAAAACATCCTTGTATGTTTGTGCAGTATAAGTTAAATAAATCCATCCCTGCCTTTATAAGAAGAAAAAAAATAAAATGCTACATTGAGCAGGGATCAGGAACTTACAGTACCTGTAAACACTGTTATTACACTGCATCCATTATGGCAAAAGTAACTGACTAAAAAGCCACTCCAGTCAGTTCAGAACTTCTGTGCTGGTTTTGAAATGGTGGCCTCTCTCTACAGGCTTTAAAATAAATTTGAAGCAGAGCTTAAAGCTGCACCACAGTTTTCTTAGTTCCAAACTCTGCCAAACATTTCCACATTTATGGACTGAAAAAAGAGATTACTCTTGGTAAATCAAGATATAGTTCTATACATAAAAAGACATCACTGATGTCAAAGTTCAAACTTCCAGTGAAAGACTAAGCAAACCTGATAGTTCCCATCAAGTTTACTACTACTGCATAAAGTACCCACTCTTTGTTTCGTTTTCCACAGTCATTCTGAGTGAAGGGCAGTGTGTTGGTGAAGAGTATGGGTATTTATAAAACCATTTGTCTCATTTGCAGATAGACTGCTGAAGTCAGCCACTGAAACAGCCATTTTGGCACTGGCAATATGGTGTGAGTGGTTCTCAAAGTCCACACCAAGGTTATTTACAGAGACATCATTCATGAAAGATTCTGGGACAGCAATCCCCATTTTCAATCTCTTTGCAGGTCTTTCTGTCTCTTCACTGCACATGTTCCCTGGGTTTAACTCTGAGTGATAAAAGCCAGTCTCAAATAAATTAAAACAATCACTTTCACCATTGCTAGGCAAGTTAAGCAATTCTTCTGTTCCAACAGGAACATGATTAACTGGTGCTCGGGGTAAGCTGTCCATAGAAGGGAAGGCATCATCCAGGCAGTTCACAGCTGAAGTGTGACAGTCTGTAGCTGCACTGTTTGTCAGTGCTGGAAAACAGATGAACATAAAATGTAAATGAAATAGTTGTTTATATAGTTACAACAAAAAGTTTGTGGGTTTTCTTTGGTTTTTTCCCCCCTTGATTTACCTGTCAACTCATTGGCAGTGATAGAGTTCAGAATGCTTAGCTGTTGATCAGGAATGCTTTCTGTTCGAGTATTAGATGTTAAGGCTGAAGAATGTACTGCTCCACCAAGAGCTTCTGCTTCATCTACCAAACGATCCATGTAGTCCCTTTAAGAATATGGCATTCATAATGGGTTATTTAACAGGAAAACAAGGCCTAAAAATGATGATGGATTTATTCTCAGTTACCGTAGCCACTGCAGCTTTACACTGCAATGATGAGAAGAAAAACTTATCTTTTACATTTATAATTTGCAACAGAAAACATATTCCAAGGACATTTTACTTACGTAACTCCAGGATGATGGTTATACCGCTTCTTTCCAAATCTTGTTTGCTGAGCAAAGTAATCATAACGTTCTGACTTTTTCCACATGTAATAGAAAGCCACACACTCAGCAACTGTTCTGGTTCTTACCTAAAAGAAGGCAAGAAGAATTGACAAGATAAATGCAAAGGATTGTTTTGTCATCTCCCCAGTCCCCAAATTCCTACAATATTGTTAGTTTTACTGTTCTCATATCTGTAACAAATTAAATCAGAAGACCTGAAAAAAAGATCTACGGTTTCAAATTTCTTTACCGAGAGGGTGGTCAAACACTGTAATGGACTTCCTAGAGAGGTGGTTGATGCCTCAGCCTGTCATTGTTTAAGAGGCATATGGACAATGCTCTTAAAAACATGCTGGAACTTTTGGCAAGCCATGAAGTGGTGAAGCAGTTGGACTAGATGATCATTGTACGTCCCATCCAACTGAGACAGTATATTCTATTCTAAATAATTACTACATCTGTTCTATTGTATGCATTATTGTTGTTTAGGCTCGTTTTTTTAAACAAGACTGAAACCGTATCTACATCTGAAGCATTTCAGTTCATAACCTACACAGCAATTTTTTTAACTATGGGACACTCTCTTAAGAAGTAAAACACTGAGCAACTGAATGACCCAAGAGAAGTGAAGCAGAAAAGACATTGGGTACTTGGAAAATTCTGGTCCATAGTGACAGACCAACTCATATGCTTTGTTGCCCTTTGGAAATAATATTTTAAAATTATCTATTTGTATCTCTGGTGAATTACTGTTTACGGGTAAGGTCCATTTAAAATTTGAACCACCCAGATATTTAGCATAGGACAGGTTAAGCCAAGTGTTGAACAGGATTAACTGACTGTTGTTGAACAGCAACCACAACCCTATAAAGTTTATCTGAAATACAAGAGCACCAGTCTCCTAAAGAAAAAACTTGTGGTTTAACCCCCACCAGCAACTAAGCACTACAGAGCTGCTGGCTCACTTGCCCCCTCCAGTGGGACAGGGGGGAAGAATTAGAAGGGCAAAAGTGAGAAAACTCATGGGTTGAGATAAAGACAGTTTACTAATTAAAAAAAAAAAAGCTAAAAAAGAGGAAAACAAAACCCAAGAAAAACAAGCAATGCATAAAAACCCAACTGCTCATCATCAACCAATTGATCCCCAGCCAGTCCCCAAGCCACAGCAGCCCCCACCCACCAACTTTCACCCCCCAATTTCATTACTGAGCAGGATGTCATATGTTCTGGAACACTCCCCTGGTCAGTTGGGGTCAGTTGTCTCAGCTGTGTCCCCTCCCAACTCCTTGTGCACCCCTAGCCTCCTCGCTGGAAGGATATTCTGAGGAGAAAAGGCTTAGACTCTACATAAGCTCTGCTCAGCAACAGCTAAAACATTAGTGTCTTATCAACACTGTTTCCAGCACAAATCCAAAGCATAGCTACTATAAAAAAATTTAACTCTATTCCAGTCACAACCAGTACAAAACCTCAAGGTGGTATCAAAACATACAGGAGATGTACAGAAAGTTTGGAAACACACATACTGGCAACTGTACCAAATGATATATATACTTGATGGAAAAAAAAAAGCCAAGTTCCTATTCTTCAGGCACAGAGGAGTTAATCAGAAGCAATTCAGATCAAGATTAGAACTTTTTTGGTCAGAAACCAGAGTACTGATGGATGACTACACTTTCTGAAAACACAAAGAGCTAAGCCTGTTTCTGTAGAATTACACCTTCTGAGTGACAAAAATAAAGATATATTTTCCTCTCTCACAGACATGGTAGGAAAATAATACACCTCTAGGAGAGGCAGACATTTTATCTAAATTTTAACATAAATGCATATATGGAAGCAATATCAACATGAGTTGATTTCAAACATAATATATTGACTCATGTTGCAACACCTAGCTTTTCCAACGGCATCAGAGGCAAAATTAGCATGGACACACCAAGCTGGTTTTAATGTTGGCTCTTATTTCACTCTTTTGCATACATTCTGAAAAAGGCATTGCTTTTACAAACATTCAGCATCATATCATCTACCAATTGTTCCATTTAACTGTAAAATACTAACCTTGTTTTTCTGTATGAGATGAAAGTCTTTTCCATAAATCAGAAGTGCATGTTCAAAGCTTCTGCATTCTTCTTCTGTCCATGCTGTCATCTCTTCTAGACAATTGCAAAAGTAGCATAAATTCATTTTCACTCACTAATCTTTGTGTTGCTAATGCCTGAACATCCAAACACACTCTAAGAAACACCCAACAGTTCAGTTATTTTGACCCATGTTCTTTCCTCTAATGTAAAGATATCCTACCTGAAATCTAGTATTCCTGCTTATAAAGACTCATAAAAGTCTGATTACTGAAGTACTTTACCCTGGAGGACAAAGGACATTCAAAAGACTTGATTTATTATTTCTTAAGAAATTTGTCATAAAAAACCCCCAAGATTTGTTAACATCATTATTTTTCTGAATATTCCTTCTTGCATCAGATACAAAGAACAGTGACTGTTGGAACAAGAGTGAAGGAAGAACCGCTGACTTTTTTAAGACAGAAGTGAATTTTAGTTTTACAAATTAAACAAAACAAAACACACTAAAAAGGAATAAAAGCTTTAAAACAAAGTAGCTCAAACTATTTGAGTAGGTCAGTTTTGTGTCAAGTATTGTTGCTTCTCTATCTTGATTACAGCTTTGTGTCTATATATAATAAAGGAAGGATATTTCAGGCATCTTACATTCATAGTGATCTGTTCAGTTGTCATTTAAAGCCAATGAGGGTGGAGAACAAAAACCAACCAACAATCACATTTCAAAACATTTCTGGAAGCAGACACTGGAACAAAGACCTTGCTGCTTTCAGATGAAGGTGATAATCATTCCATTACAAGTCCATTAATTTTGCACTCCTTACTACAGAATTCTCAAGCTTCAAAGAGGTGATCCCCATGTAAAGTCTCACTGTTACGAAATTATCTTGGGAGATGAAGATTTTTAATGTATATTGAGAATAGCAGTGAACTTCAGTCGGTATAGATCACTGCACAATGATTATTCTAAGAGACAGGAATCAACAGTATTATCATCCTTCACCAATTTTAATGAGGATATAAACCCCATCTGACTTGGGGTCTGGGAGAGGATGAGCACTAGTCCCTAGTACAGAATTTAGGTCTCTAACACACAATCTCTCATAAAAGAGCTTTCTGAAACACTGCTCTGATATTCCTTATTGTTCCCTTCACTTTTATCTTAGATACTTAAGCTTTCAGAGCACCTAGCTCATAAACATTCAAATTCCCCTTGGATCCAGTTCTGAATAGGGAATATCCACCAGAATACAAACTTACACCAGGGCTCATAGGCCATTTCTACTTTATGGAACATGTGTTAAACTACAGGACAAAGAACTGTATTTGCTAAATGATACACTGATTTTTATTTAAGGGAATAATAAAGTCAGGGACAAACAAAATTGTTTTCCACTGTAAACTCAAGCAAAACTCTCCACACTCTACCATAGACCTAGAGAATTATAGAGTAGAACCAAGTTTAGGGTTGACATAGCACAATGTTAGTGATGAAGTGAGGCTCATTTGTATTATCAGCTATGTTCTCCTGATTCTGGTATAATAGTCATCAGTTTATAATTGATCATTATCTCAAAAAGGTACTGTAATGTGGGGGAGAACTGCCTTACGGGAGCAAAATTACAACTCTCCCCCCCTTTCTCCTCAGTGTGTATCATTCTTAAAATGGAAAAAAATGGAAAAAAGAAGGAAAGAAAAGATGTAAAAATTGATCCTGCAACCTTTATACAAATTGCAAACTTCGCTAACAGAAATCTCCATCTGGCCAACAGTCAGATTATACCTAATCTGAGTTATATACTTAATGGGAATTATTGAAAGACATCTTAAAGACAATGCAGTCATCAATCACAGCCATCATAGCCAGCACAGCTTTATGAAAGGAAAGTCCTGCTTATCAAACCTGATTTCCTTTTATGACAAAGTTACCCACTTAGTTGATCAAAGGAAGCCAATTGATGTCATAGTTTTGGATTCAGTACAGCTTTTGATACTGTTTCTCCCAGGATCCTTCTGGACAAAATGTACAGCCCACAGCTGGATAAACATGTCATGAGATAGGTGAGCAACTGCCTCACGGGTTGGGTGCAAAGAGTTATAATGAATGGGGTGACATCAGACTGGCCACCTGCCACTAGTGGGGTGCCGCAGGGCTCCATCTTAGGCCCTGTGCTCTTCAACATCTTCATTAATGACTTGGACACAGGACTGGAAGGGATGCTAAGTAAGTTTGCATATGATACAAAACTGTGAGGAGCTGTTGACTCCCTTGAGGGCAGAGAGGCCCTGCAGAGAGATGGTGACCAATTAGAGGACTGGGCAATCACCAACCGTATCAAGTTCAACAAGGGCAAGTCTGGGAATGTGCACCTGGGATGGGGCAACCCTGGATGTACGGACAGACTGGGGAATGAGATGCTGGAAAGCAGGGCCACAGAAAGGGACCTGAGGGTCCTGGTCAATGGCAAGTTGAATAGGAGTCAGCAGTGCCCCAGCAGCCAGAAGAACCAACTGTGTCCTGGAGTGCATCAGGCACAGCATTGCCAGCCAGTCAAAGGGAGGTGATTGTCCCAATCTGCTCTGCACTGGGGTGGCCTCACCTTGACTCCTGGAGGCAGTTTTGCTCATGACAGTATAAGAAAGATATAAAGCTAATAGAGAGTGTCCAAAGGAGGGCAACAATGATGGTGAAGGGCCTTGAGGGAAGCCGTATGAGGAGCAGCTGTGGCCACTTGGCTTGTTCAGCCTGGAGGAGAGTGAGGTCAGACCTCATTGCAGTCCACAACTTCTTTGAGAGGGGAAGAGGAGGGGCAGGTACTGATCTCTTCTCTGGTGACCAGTGACAGGACCCAAGGGAACAGCTTGAGCTGTGTCAGGGGAGGTTTGGGCTGTATATTAGGAAAAGGTTCTTCACCCAGAGGGTGGTTGGGCACTGGAACAGGCTCCCCAGGGAATGCTCACAGCCCCAAGGCTGCCAGAACTCAAGGAGCGTTTAGTTGGATTTTTGGGTTGTCCTGTGCAGGGCCAGGAGTTGGACTTTGATGATCCTTGTGGGTCCCTTCCAATTCAGCATATTCTATGATTCTATGAGTAATCTGTGCTAAAGACATCATGGAAAGGGATGTGCTTATTAATCTGAATTTTACTCATGTTTTCTACCCCCTCCAAAGACATGTTTCTTAAAAAGTAGATACTCTCTCTTACCCTGAGATGCCTTTCCATTTGAGCAGTATCTCTCAATTGCTTCTTTAACGTTATGGCTACTTTTGAGAAGTTCATAGAGTGCCTATAAAATAGAAGTCATCTTTAGAAAGAGTTAAAATTTCCAAATATCCTATCTAAATTTCTGAAACAAGCCTTTCAGTGAACATATCTAATGTAAAAAGAGGATATATCTTTATACAGAATGAAAATGTTAAAATAATCAAAAGCAAGACCATCCAAATGTTAAGGCAAGGTTTAATTAGGCAAATGTAAAACATTATATGTTAGAAAAGCTGGATTTGTCAACAGCATGACAATTGGAAACATCATAGATCATACTGCCAACATTCAAATACTCAGTTTTAAGCATGTGTTTAAAATTACAAATAAGATCCTGACCCCAGTAACATCCAACTAAAAACAATATTGCTGCCTTTATAATACAAGGCAGAGAAAGAGAACACATTAATTACAAAGCAATGTGTTACAAATGGAACAGGATATAAAATATACTTGTTCATTGTCACGTGTATGTAGTCCTTCAGGAATTCTGCCAATCATATTTTCATTTCTTGCTCTTAAGGAGGTTTCAAAAAGGTATTCTTTAACTTTACTTTCTGAGATCACATCAGGTTTCCAAAGTAAATGGTCTTCATTTTCATAGGCTGTTAAAACAGAATTAATTTATGGCAAGTGTGACATTTTTAAGGCTAGAACATAAAAAGCTATTTCACAAACAGGAATACAGAAGTAATCAAATCAAGCACTGTCATGCCACTTTCAAATTGCAGCTCATTTTTTTCCCCAAAAAGCCTGAGTTTAGAGAGAGACTGCAGTGTGGTATGGTGAAGAGATTCAGGTTCCATGAGTGTGAGATAAGGGACTGGCTCTTGAGACAGAATACAGAGGAGCACCTTGTTGACAGGTAGATGATTCAAGTCAAATTATGCATATGTATTAATCTTCATATAAAAAAAACTAGCAAAACCATTCAGTTTTATTCAGATGTTTACAACAAATAAGCTATAGTTTACAATAAAGTGTACTTTAATATTTCAAATACTGCATATAAAATAAAAAAGAGGTGGCAGCTAACTGGTCATTTTCAATTAAAATTTGCTAAAACTTACTTAGCAGAATGGAAATCTAGGCCTCAGTGTGGTAATTTCTTTTTCCATTTACTAACAACTAAATGCTGTTAACAACTATTTTACAAGCAATCAGGATATATAGTCCCTCTTCATAGTAAACTGAAATCATGTATGTACCTCTTAAGTAGCTTATTTAAAATATACTGGAAATATTCAAGTTGACCTGAACCCTTTTCTATGCACACATTTAAATTCTAGATTAAACTAAATCCTTTACTCTGATCAATAGATGTGTTTACACATAATGCTTCATGTACTCTCTTGGCAATACAAATTAGAGTTATTAAATTCAAACACACTCAAGTATAATGGCAGTTACACTAGAAGAGATGAAGATTCTCAAATCTCTCATAACTACAGGAAAGAATATTAAGCTAAGGTGAAGAATAAAATTGCATCTCCTTCTAAAGTTCTGTTATGACTTAAGAAGATTGAAAGCTTTTAAACAGACATGTTACAAGTGTAAGGTTTATAGAAGAGCAGAACTGCTTTCTAGCACAATTTCAGTAGCTGGGACTTGACAGCAGAAATATAAGTCCCTGTTTGCCATCACAAGCTCTTCAGGGAGTACAAAAGAGGCTTTTACAGAATCCTCCACCCTCTCCAAGCATTGCTGAGCTCAGCTTTAATCTCCATTATCAACCAAGACAACCCAGCACTTTTTGCTGGAATCCATGCCTGATATTCTCAAGAGGAACTCCTCAGGCTCTCCCATCTGGTAACTACCTCTTTGCTCCTGGCTATGACAGTGAACAATACTCTCTCTGGTTCTCTCTAGCACCAGCTTGTTCCAGAGAAAGTTGTCAGATTAATGCCTTCCTGATCATCCTCTGGTTACTGGCCCTTCTCTAGCTCATGACCAAGAAGTTAAGATGTGTAAATAGTAAAAGGACTATTCAGATAAAACTGATTTTTACTCTTCTATTACTTACAACCAGTAAGCATCATGCTCAAATCACAGAAAATAGAAAACTTCCATAGATCTCTTAAGCAACACAAGAGATGTTCATTTGCTAATGCTTCCAGCCAGTGAAGGTTTCTAAAGGTACCAAATAAAACTCTATTAAATGAAGTTATTTCTTCTACTCTGGCAAAATTTCAGTTTTTAACCTAAATTTACACAGCAATAACATCATACTTAAAACATCTTTTTTTTTAAAGACAAGGTATATTGAGACCTACATCTTCTACTCATGCTATGGAAAATTCAAATAGTTCATTGCTTTGTTTTTCATAACCATTTTGTAACCCACACTGTCGTGCTTGCTAAAAGAGAAGCAAAGAAAAATACTGAAGATCCTCAATGTAAACTTACATGTTCATAGCCCAGTCATGATATTCTGATGAAAATATTTGCTTCTTGACCCAGTTTGTTGCCACCTAATATTGCTAGATACTTCAGAATTAACACTGTAATCCACCCTCCTATATCTTCTTGAAAATATCACTTTAAAGTTGTAGAATCACACTTTTAAGATATAATTGTGGTTGCATTACTTCAGTTGACTAGGGGTTTTTTGGTTGGTTGATTTGGTTTTTTTAACTAAGTAATTGAATTTATCTTATAAATTCAAATAACATTTTTCCATCAGCTGCTATGTATAAATATAAGATAAAAACTAAAACAGAATAACTTACCCTTTTCATTATCACTATATCTGCCAAGGTAAGGTGGAATTTCAGCCTGATACTGTGAACCAACCATTATTTCCTGAAGATGTAACAAAAATCATAAGAAAAGGGTATTAATATTCTGTGCATGGAAGCATTACAAATTCCATTAACATGAGATTTTGCAGATAATTTCAGAATTAAGGTATTATTTTAGATATGTACTATAAATTTTAATGCATTTTTTTAATAGTAAAAGTTTTCTTAACATTTTCTTTTTCTTAAGATACAGTTATTACCTTTCTCAAATCTTCAGATGAATTACCATTGTCTGCCTCTATGTCTTCACCATCTGATTCCTTATCTCCATCACACGTAGTGTTTGCTGCAGACACAAATAAGTTGGTTTTAGCTAGGAAGAATTTTCAGTTCAAACACAGAGCTACAAGATATTCTTTACTTTTGAAAGGAGCCCTGCTTTTTTTCTGGGAGACACTCATCACTAGTCTGTTGATCTACATTTGTATCAAACTAGAATGAAGTCAGAAAGCATTGGTGCTTGCATATTGCAGAACTGAAACATTTACCATTATTGCAACTAAGATAATATTTCTAACAGTCAAGAGGAAATTAGATCATTTTTCTTCATTGATTTTCTTCAATAAATGCTTACACCTTATAGAAAAGGTATGAGAAAAATAGAAAACTTCCAGGGCTATGACTTAGCCATGGGTTAATCACAAGAAAGTTGAAGGCAAGTCTTTATTACTTACTGAAGCCTTTCATCTGAAGTTTTGATTGGCATTCAAAACATTCCTTTAAACAAGGCTACCTCAGCAAGGACTAAAGATATAGTAGATATACAGAAAACAGAATAAGTAAAAGATAACAAAAGACTGCTTACTCCTCTAATATTTTTTTTCCTTAAGAAGAAATTTGGCAGAGCACTCCAAGTAATTCAAATACAGTATTCCACAGAATAACTCATATTTAGAATTTGGAACTCTGTGGTTCTAGGTTTTGTAGTAATTCTATTTTTTTTATTTTATCCCCAGCAGAATGGAATCTATAGTTCTGATAAGATAAAAGCTATTTCATATTTTCAATTTTCAGTAATAACATGCTCATAAATAGGGTTTCAATTTTAGCTTCATCACAACTAAATAGAATCGTCAACATCAAAGACAATATCCAAGACAATAGACTGAGGCTCCTCTTCTGTAGTCATTACTAGAATCACCAGTCTCTTTTTGCTGTTAGAAATAGCAGGCAAGAAGTTAACATGAATGTGTGAAACAGCAATATGCCTGGATATTAATATGCAATTATTTTTTCCAATTAATCCAAATGTAACAAAATGGCCTATGTGTTAGACATGTTTATCTTAAAACTGAATGTTATCTTAAGAGAAATGGACAGGGATCAGAAAAAAAAAAGGTGCAACTGTCAACAGCACAGAAAACTGACATTTCCCTCACTGGCATGGTAGATATTTGATTTTAAAATGCCCAATCAAAAGTTCTAATAGAGAAAGAGCAACATTCTTATAGAAAACCACAATAGTTGAAAGCAAAGATGACTGGTTTTTAATCCTGAATAAGATGAAGGGGCTAATAATTCTTTCCATAAAGTTGCCACACTTTCAGTGTCATATTCATTAACAGTTGACAAGTAATGTTTAAGTGCCAGCAAGACTGGGGTTTGCCTAACTAAAAAAGGGCATTATAATTTTTAAAGTTTTTTGTATCTCTCTCAAAAATGCCTTACATTACACAATCAGCAGCATGCAAAGGGCTACAATTGCTGATGATTGAGACAGCATATGCCCTTTATCATTCCCTTTCTCTAGAGGGATGAAATCCCCCAGAAAAAGCTCAAAATACTTGCAAAATTAAAATTGTGATAAAAATCCTCTGCATTGTCTATTGTAGTTCATTCGTTCAGTGGTGTACTAGAGTTGGAGCAATGAGGAATATCTTGTCAAGGTTGGATAATTGAACCAATGGTTCTCAGATCTTTCCCATAATAGTTCCATGGGTAGTGAAATTTTGGTGGTCATGGGTTCATAGGCCTCATCCCATATAAAAACACTCTGGCTCATGAACTCCTATGGAAAACCATTGAATGTGTGAAGGGAAATAATCACAAAGAAACCAAATTCCAGTTCACATCCATGGGCTGAATAGAGGAGTCACTGGCTTAAAAGTAGCAGCAAAAATTTTAGTAGAGAAACACTAATTTTAAAAGAATGGGTTACATATTCATGCCATTGGCAAACACACAGAAAATTACAGTGTGTTCCGTGACACACATTAACTATTAATTATAAAAAGCTACTGTATTTTTTAAAAAAAATTAATTGTGCTTGTGCTTTGAGCATCATATTAAATACAGGTCTTTTAGGTAATCAGTAATACCAACCAAAGACAATACTCATGTACAACATCCTGCAAAGCACTGTTTCTCAATCTCACTCTGCAATTTTGATATTTTAAACTAGAAAGCTATATAGTTTATAGTATATGGTAAGACTTTATGAGTACTATTATAAAATTAGGTTTCCTACATCTTAATGGCCGAGGAAAGAAGTCAGTAGCCTCATGTGAAGTAACTGATGGTGTCAAGTCATCAGCAGAGGACTGTGTTTCTTCATCATCACCTGACAAGAGGTCTTTAGCTATTTCCTCCTGTATCATTAAAATAAAAAAATAAAACTTCAGACAGACTATTAAATATAGACTGGTGAGCATTTAGATTCAGCAAATTGCATGCCTCGTTAATTAAAATGAATTGTTTTACCATAAGCAATTTTGGCAGACTGTTCACTATTAAAAAGCTAATCCACTCCTAATTCTCAAAACAAATATAACCATTGATTTCAGAGTTGAACAAAGAGGTTTATTTCCCCCTTGTCTTCTGTTAAAATAAATGCACAAGTAGTAACCCCTGCAAGCATCAGATCTCAGATGTTCATCCAACTGCTTTTAAATAAAAAAAAGTGAGTGGAAACATTTTAAATTCTGTCATTCTTTACATCACAGATACCCCTTAAATTCAGGGGGGAGGGGGGGGGTTGGGGGTAATGGGTGAACAAACAAAAGCCAGGCACTTTCATAGATTTTTCCTGAGAAGAATTACAGATAATAGACAAAAGATAATAAGGGGGGGCAAGCAAGAACAAGCAAGGGGGAGGGCAAAAGAAAGGGAGCAAGAACACGCTTCCCCCACTACCAGACATGCTTGAACCCCTCTGTATAGTGATTAGGGAGGCAAAGAACTGTATTAGACAAGAAGCCAAGTACATTTCTGTAGCCTCAACACAATGGTGACTCCTAATGAGAATCAGATGTACAGAGCCATCATTACACTCTACTTTCTGTGGAGTTTATAATTTCATCATACTTATGGAAAGCAAAAAAAAAGACACGTACTTACTACCTACAGATTTTTATAATACAAACTACTAGCTGCATGCCTTATAGCCAACAATCAGATTCATCTGAGAATTCAAAGTTAGCCTGTGAATCATAAAAACTGTAGTTTCGTGTTTCTATATTCAACAATGCAATACATATAGTAATTGCACAGAAAACAATCTCTCTCTCACCCCTCAAAGATGAGATTTTTACAAATTATATGCATTTGAAAGAAACATTCCAAAGCACCCAGTAGTGCACTTTTGAAGTTATCCACAAAGGTTTGATACATGACACCTATGTTCAAAGCCAGAATTATTTCTGGACATAGCATACATTAAAATAAAATACAGAACTTTTCAGAAAAAAATCCCACTTCTATAAAATAAAAGGAAATCTATTTAAAGTTCTCTGAATGTGTTTTAGAAGAACCATTAACATATTCATTTCTCAATTATAATAATATAATGCCACTAAAGTTGCTATGCATTTGTGTGATAATTATAATTAAGTTCAGATCCTAAATATCTTTGAAAAAAGAATTAAAAGTACAATCACAGAATCATTTAGGTTGGAAAAGACCTTTAAGGTCAGAGTCCAACCATAAACTTATCACTGCCAAGTCCACCACTAGTACAGTAACTCTTAATTGTATGTTGAAATTGACAAAAATATGTATTTTGTAACATCAAGAGACAGTGAAATATAAATTAAGGTCACACTGATTTCTACTTTTAAGCCATAATACAGGGAAAAATAGTTCTGACTTACTTTATCTAGAGTCATATCTGGAAGCTCATCTGCAAGTTCACTTGGAGAGCTATCCACACTGGAACCAGCCATAACTGGAATTGTGGGTTCATAGCCATAGAATGCCAGCAAATCTTCCAATGGCATATTTCCTTCCTAATACAAGAAGATTTACAAACATTTCAACATATTACCAAATACTTGCAAACAGTTCAGGCCTAAAAGGATAAGACATATTTTGAAAAACAAAAGTAAAAACAAACAAGAAAAACTTAATTGAAAGCAGGAATCTTGATTAAAGATCTAAAATATTTTCAGGCATGAGACTGAAATAATTCATAACTGTCTCTTGGCATATAATGAAGTCCCATTAAACTATTGAAGAAAACCATTTAGTGGATGAAACTAAAGATAATTATTAAAAATTTGCTCCTTATCTGATTCATACTGTAGAATATGATTTGCCTATATTTCTTCAAGACAGAAGATAGACTAGGAACATTAACAATCCCCTTACAAGAAATACAGAAAAACTTTAAAACTTTAGTCCTATACAGTTACAGCTGCAAGTGTGCAAAACACCACAGAAGTAAACCAATGTAGCAATCTTTTATCCCTCCTTTCCATCTTCTGCACAATACATTTTATAATGACTGTAGAGAAGGTGTTATAGTTTAACCCCAAGCAGCAACTAAGTACCACAGAGCTGCCCACTCACTCCTCCCCAGTGGGATGGAGGTGAGAACTGAAACAGTAAAAGTGAGAAAGAAACTCATGAGTTGAGATAAAGACAGTTTAATCATTAAAAATAAACTTTTTTTTAATGCAAGGAAAATAGAAGAAAAAAGAACCACAACAAAACAAAGAAAGAGGTATACAAAACCCAAGAAAGACAAATAATCCAAATGAAAACAATTGCTCACCACCAATCAACTGATGCCCAGCTAGTCCCCAAGCAGTGGCTTCCCACCACCATTCAGCCACTTGGCCTGTTTGATCATGGCATACATTTAACATTCATGGATAACCTGTGCAGTGGCATCAAGTCAAGTCGACCTCTCAATCATGAGCCCATTTGTATGCTGCATCCCTTCCTACATATCCTGATGTACCATGGGCCCATGGAGCTATAAATAGGTCACCCTTCTGTTCCCAGTCCAGATCCACCTGAGCCACTTCAATCCCAGCAGCCTGATCCGCCTGCTTATTGTTTCAATGTTCTTCAGTGGCCTGACTCTTGAGTACATGAGCATCTACATGACATACCTTCACAACCAGGTTCTCTGCCCAAGCAGCAATATCTTGCCACAATGCAGCAGCCCAGATGGGTTTATCTCTGCACTGCCAGTTATCCTGCTTCCATCGCTGCAACCACCCCCACAGGGCATTTGCCACCATCCCTGAGTCAGTGTAGAGATAAAGTATTGGCCATTTTTCTTGTTCAGCAATATTTGTAGCCAGCTTTCACCTCTGCAAACTGACTCGATTCACCTTCTCCTTCAGCAGTTTCCACAACTCGTCGTGTAGGACTCCACATGGCAGCTTTCCAACTTTGATGTTTTCCTACAATATGACAGGATCCATCTGTAAACAGGGCATATTGCTTTTCATTTTCTGGTAGTTTATTATATAGTGGGGACTCTTGAGCCCGAGTCACCTCCTTTGGCAACACTGAAGTTTCGACCAGTTCACAATCACTTTCAGAATTCCTGGGCGGTTGGGGTTTCCCATTCAGACTCATTGAGTGATCAGTGCAACCCACTTACTCCACGTAGCATCAGTTGCATGATGTGTAGAGGGGACCCTGCCTTTGAACATCCAGCCCAACACAGGAAATCGAGGTTCCAAAAGGAGCTGTGCTTCAGTACCAACTACTTCTGAAGCTGCTTGAACTCCTTCATATACTGCTAATATTTATTTTTGAGGCTGCCTCTTCTGATTTGCTCTCCTGCTCCCTGTTAGGAGAAGCTTCTTCATCTCTTACTAAACAAGTTGACTTCTGCTTCCATTGTTTCTGCCTCTTTGGAATAGCCAAGGCATCTTTTTCTTTCCCCCCAAATATTCTATCACTTCATCAGGATTCCGCACTTGTTCAGGAGTGAAGTTCCAGACCATTGGAGGTGTAAACCTTTCTAGACACCTGTCCATATTCTCCCACATGCCTTGCCACCCATAATCACACTGCCGCAGGGCCTAGGTCATATTCCTTAATAGCTTGTTAACCTCATTAAAAGCTGAAGTAATATTCCTAAGAAATACAAATAGAAGTATTTAGACTACCCAAGGATGTTCAAGATACTGAAGAGTTATTGTAACAAGGGAGAAACATGACGAAAGGTGGTGGTGAAGGTGCCATTCTCTATTACCTCCACAAAAAAAATCTCTCAGAGGAAGAAGTATAATTGTTAATTGTCTCCATGAGATAGTACCTGAAGTACATTAATCTTCAGTACAGAGCCCAAATACCAGATTAAGCTCAAGGCCAGTGTTTTAATAATAAATTTTGCAGGCAAAATATCACTAAGCACTACAGAGGATAGCAAACTGCAAAATCCAACACCAATCTTTAACATGTACAGCAAAACCAGAGAGCATGGCATTGATCAGAAAAGCTAATATCAAGAACACATAAATCAATATCATGACCAGCAAATGTTAACAGATGTAAATTCTTCCAAATGTTATGGTCAAATCTGTTATTTCAAACCATTTGTGCCCTGTTGTGGCTTAACCCTGGATGGCAACTAAACACCACAGAGCCGCTCCCTCCCTCCCCCATGGGATGGGGGGGGAAGAGAATCGGATGAGTGAAAAAGAAACTTGTGGGTTAAAATAGACAGTTTAATGTTTTAAAAGACATAATTTTTAAAAATTGTAAGGAAAAGAAAAAATAAAAAGAGGGGGGAAGTAAAGCTCAAGAAATACAAGTTATCCAAATGAAAACAATTGCTCACCATGAACCAATCAATGCCCAGCCAGTCCCCGAGCAGCAGGGCAGTGTGAGAAGCAGAAAAGGCCTTGGCTCTGTGTAAGCTTTGTTCAGCAATAACTACAACATGTGTTATCAACACTGTTTAAGCACAAATCCAAAGCATAGCCCCCATACTAGGTACTAGGAAGAAAATTAACCCTCCCAGACAAGACCAGTACAGAAAGTAATAGGAGAAAAACAGCTAATGATACAGAAGCAAAAATCAAGAGAAAGGCTTAGTTTATAACTTCTTTTCCCCAACAGTTTCTGATCAAATTATTTTACTAAATATCATCATAATTGCATCCTAACACAATTAATAAAACAAACTGTGGAAATTTTTTTTAGTTATCTGACTCAAGTTATCAAATAATTAGAAATATTTTCCAATAATTTATACCTTTAAAATTATATTACCTTAAAAAATTGCTTGTTGAACTTATACACTGATTAAACTACTTGTTTTCTTTAATCAACTAAGGTCTTAGTCCTGCAAAGACTTTTCACAATGGATAAATGCAAATTCATGTCCAAGTCTTTCCAGGATTGGGATATAAAGTACTAAAGTGTTTAAAATGAGTGGCTCTCAGTTTTTTTCCTTCTTTTATAGAAGCAGTAAGATCATTTTGTGCAGTACCAACTCCATTTTAACCACCAGACATGGCAAGCTGCTTCGCTATTATAATTGCAAGTTCATAATTAGCAAAAATATAACTGTAAAAGGTAGCAAGGCAAAACCAAAACAAACAAAAACCCCAGAAGTTAAGAAAATTTGTTTTTAAATGGACTACAAAAGCACAGCCTCCTATTTAATGCTAAAAATTACACTTTCCTGGAAGTCTGTTGATCAAAATCTGCAATTATGCTGAGTGGTGTAAGTGGGTCACTGAATGGTAATGCAAGCAGCATCAGTTTGTGGCTATTTAGCATTCAGCAGGCATTTAAAATGGGTGATGTACTGACACGGAAGAACAAGAGGTAGAAACAGGAAAAAAAAAATGCCATTAAAGAATGTAAAAAGGAATAGGAAAAGCCAAGGAGCACACTGGTCATTTTGTACACCCAGCAAATGCCAAACTGATGAAACTGAGATATAGAACTACAATTTATGTAGCAATAGAATGTGAAAAATGTATAAAATAGAACTGTGCTTCCAGATTGGAAAACCAAAAACTGACCAACAGAATGAAACAGAGCTAGCTGTAACTTAATGTACAATTTAAACTTATTTCCAACTTATAAAAGTGACAAGTGATATTAGATAATAAGACTTTAAAATCTGCTTCAGTAATTTCTTTTCCAAAGTGAAAAAGTTATTAAATGAAAAAGACGAATCTGAACTTAACACTAATAACTTTGAGAAGCTAAGGTCAGCCTTTTTGCGAGGAAGCACTGCTATATCCTAACCAAACCCGATATTTTTTCTTTAAAAAAAAAAAAGCAACTCCAAAGGCATTTTGCAGAAAATTGCATTATGCAATACAAACTAATAAACAGGTTGAGTGTTCTCTTCACTAAAAAGCAACAACATATATGGGCATTTAGGACAGAGCAAGTCACTCTTACCTTTTCTAAATCTTCAATTTCAGAGCTAAAATTTTTGTTTTCTTCCATCATTTCCTCCTCTTCATCAAGAGTTCGTTCATCATCATAATCATGTACCAGCATTTCAGCAGAAGGGTCAAAGTCATGATCCTCAGAGGATAAAGAGCCAACTATCAAAAAACCCTAATTTGAGTAATTTTTTTTCTATACCAATATATGAAATTACATTACAGAAAAAAAATAACGTTACATGAGTCTTTACATACATAGTTAGAACTCTCAATTGAATAAGTGGAACAAATTCTTAATTACCTGACAAATTCAACTATTTTAGCTGGCCTTCCCTTTTTGTATTGTAATAGGTGCAGTTTTCTCTCTTGCAGTATGGAGTACTTGGGAAAAGTATCTAAACTACTGAAACAAAGTTTCAGAAAGTACAATACCAAATTAATATTTTACTGAATAAAACATTGTTTTAAAGATCCTGGAAATCATCATTAAAGTATAACATCCACGTGTCACAAGATTTCAGATGCTGCAAGACACTGATTTATAGACTCATATTCTATTTATATTATTTATATTGTAACTAGCATAGCTTTTCACTGATTAACAGCTAACTTAGGTTGCAAACCAGTTTCCTAACAACAGCAAAATAAGCAGCAAGACTCACTTCAGATTAGTCTCACGGATGAGATCTTTTAATATAACTAATTTAATTCTTAGTAATTGATCTAAAAAGGAAAAACAAACATAGCAGAGTTTTAAGAAATATAGAAGGAAATATACCAGAAATAACAAAACATTTATAATGGATCACAGTAATTAACAAGTCATTATGACAGCACTGTGGTCCAAAAAACACTTTTTCATTACCCAAGAGGATACTCATAATTCATAAAAAAGTACTGTTGTTATTTTAAGTGCATTTCTTAGAAAGCACTATATTCAACAAGTTTTTAAGATGCAAATATTCTGTACAGCAATGTCAGTGTTCTACAATGAAAATTACTGAAATGCAGGGTTGTTTTGTTTTCCAGTGTTCACTTTCTTAAGACTTTCATGATGGAGAAGAAAAACAGACTATTTCTTTCACCTCTGGTTTCCCCTACTAGTTCTTACATACTAGAGCTCAGCCAGTGCCAAGAGCAGATATACAGAAGCAAATGCATTCCCCAAATATTTTTCAGGAGTAGCCCTGCTGATGTTAAATAAGCTTCCTTGTGTAAATATCCCAAAGAACCTTAACAGTAGTTAAAACCTTAGCAATTATATATCATTATGATTTTAAATGTTTTCTGATATTATCAAGAAATCAAAAATTTACACAACCCTGCAGTTATCAGCAACAAAAGTGCACTCTCTCCAGGCTACATGGTTTTACTGAGATGCTGTCTTAAAAATGCTACAAAACTTTATTTTCATTTTGGGTTCTGAGCAGCCAATTACTAACTGTGACCAGAGGTAAGGGAAGAACTCCACAGAGCACATCTCTTAAAAATCAGGCAGGCAGTTAGTTACGTGAACATGAAGCATTAGCTACGAGGCAACAGAAGGTAAGTTTGGGAAGGAGGAGGAAGGAGAGGCGGCGTGCAGGCAGCAGGCTAGGTACTGGGGCAGAAGGTGGGCAAAGACGAACCTGGGCTCGAACTCCCAAAGGAAGCCTGCAGAGAGAGAAAAGAGTGAGGTGAGACACGGACTCCATCCAACCCAGCAGCAGGTAGGGAGTCTCCCCCCTCCTATCCCCTCCCCCCCGGAGCTGCTCCCTTCCCCCGCCAGGCCCCGCCCTACTCGCCCTTCCATCGTGCTCACCCTTTCCTATTCCTCCTTCTCTCGCTCGTTCCCTGCCTGTCGCTCTCCTTTTTTCCTCCTCCCCTGGTAAAATCCCCACAAGGAGCCTCGCCTGACCCGGCACTCCCACTCCTTCCAACCCCAGTGGGACATGACAGTGGCAGGCAGAGGGAGCCGGACCAGCAGCCTCTTCCCCACTGCCAGTCCAGGGTTCGCTTCTCCTCCCTCCCGCCGAGCGTTTTTCCATCGCCCGCGCTGCGGCGGCGCCGCCACTGGCCCGTCCCGCGCCCTCCGTGGCTCGGTACGGCGACCGCGCGCCTGGCCACGGCTTGTCAGCCGCCCGCGGGCGGCGAACTCGGGACCCGCGCTGCGCGGCACCCGCCGTGCGGCCTAGTCGCGCAGGCTCCCAGTGCCCAGGCGTTGCTGGTCGCCTCGCTGACCATCCCGCGTCGCCGAGCAGTCCCAGAAGCACCTTACGGGGATGGTGAGGCGGGTGAAGAAGGCCCGCCAGCAGCGGGACCCCGCAAGGAACCAGACGAATTCCGACGCCCCAGCCCGCTTTCCCCGCTCACCTCCGCCATATTGGGATGATCGAGCTGAGCAATAGCGTTGCGCCGAGTGCCCGGATGAGGCCGCTAAGCCAATGGCAGCCGCCGAGTTCTAGCCGGAGACAGCTAGGGAGTGAAGAAACGGAGAGATCGGCATGACTGAACTGGGGCGGAGGAGGTAGTGTCGGGACCCCGCCTCCAGCGGCGCCGCGGACTCCCGCCCTGGCTAGTGAAGGCGCTCTGCCTGCCCGGCCCGGAGAGGGCGCTGGACGCCCGCTGCGGAGCCTAGGCTTGAGGGGCGCGGCCCCGGCCGCTCGCCTCGCCGCCTGCCCAGGAAAGCCTCGGCCAGCAGAAGCTGCCCTTCATGGGGCGAGGTGAGCGGAAGTCGCTGGGGCCAAGGTAACTCGGACGTCCCCTGTTTTCGGCGCCATGCCGCGCCTGTCTGAATCAGCTTGTTTGTGACTACTGCGACTTGCAGTCCTGTTCCGGGGCCGTGAATACTGTGCGGAAACATTACCCTGTGGCAAATACCCGGGTTTGTGACCTGGCTTTATCTACCAGCAGACCCACAGTTTGTTTGTAAAGACACTTCCTTCTCATTCCTTTCAATCCCTCCTCTTCTTATTTTCTCAATAACTGTCTTTAAAAACTTTAGTTATCATTGACCTAATTTTCTGTTCCTAGGTCTTTTCTGGTTTTGCAATTATTTGCAGTGACATCATTTTCTGTCCTTTTGTAGCCATTTCTGGATCTGTAGACATGGCTACTACCTGCATCCCCTTGATCACATGTTGAATAAGTTGTACTAAGCAAGGAATTATGCATGGTAAAAAGATTAGAGTTGCTGTAGCTCATAAGAGGAAAAAGCATTCGTTTAACCCACACTCCACTAGGTAACCACAAACACATCCCATTCCCATCCTACCCACATTTGGACCGGTACATGAGCTAACTTTCTTATTCCCTTTGTTATTTGTTTCACAACTTTTCCATTGTCATCTATTTGCAAACAGCAGTTTGAATAATTTAATTTTCCACATACCTCCCCTTCTTCTGCTAACAGATAATCTAATACCATCCAATGTTGAAATATCACATTCCTGATCTGAGTGGATTGGTCAGTAAGAAGGTCAAGAGCTGTAGCTGTCTGCTTGATTATTATTTCAAAGACAGCTTGTAACCTAATTATTCAATTTAAGTTATAAATGGGTTCTCTGGCACCTGATATCAATTCATTTGGATTCCAAGTGGCAGGTCCATAGTGTTGTATGATTCGCTCAGGTGGCCATTCATCTTTTCCCCACTTTTGGGTGCTCCCTTCAGCCAGGGATGCATCAATTGACCACTTTTCTCTAATTAGAACATCATATACCTCAATTCCTAACTGATTTCCCTGAACTTGTGGTAGCAAAAAGAATAACAGTCTAATATACCCTACATAACGTATCCCTGACCAGTTTGGAGGTAACCTGCGATAAGCATGTTGACCACAAATCCAATAATGCCCTTTCAAAGCCCAGGTCTCGTTGGCAAAGGGGCCTTCTCAATTTTCATCATCAATTGGTGGGTCAAAATACAGCTGTTTCCTGGGCCTAACGGTCCTCCAACAATAGTTGCCCCACCATAAGAATCACAATATTTGCATTTCCAAGCTCCCACATGAGGTTTCCACCTACAGTTGCATCCCAGATCTGTTTTGTTAGATCTGGACCAGAACTTCTTAAAAAGGGTTCCAGTTCTGTTCTGGTGTTGCCACTTCCACTGATAGTCACAGACAACATGTGTCCTACTTGTGGAATTATCTTAGGAGCAGCTCAAAAATAAGTGGTTAAAAAAACTGTCCTTTCCCACTGCTTTACAGCCTTCAAAATCCCTTCAGTAATTATGGTAGGAACACCTTACCCAGCTACCATTAGTGAGCTTAACACGTGTTTGAGTCCATCTGCCTCAATATTTGGAACAATCGTAAGGAGGACAGTTGGGGGTCCAACAATCTAAACCCAAAGATAAAGTGCAGTTACAAACACTTTTTCCCACGTATATGCCTCCTGTTCTATTTAGACAATAAATACCTCTTTCAGAAGAATGAAGTCTCCATGGACTTGCTTCCTCATCCCAAAATCCCCTTCCATTATGGACCTCACTCAGGGTGCTGACCCACCATTTAGGTTCGACCGGGCTGGCCACCCATGCCCAGTCTTCAGATCCCTCTGGCCCTCCGCAGATCCAACAATTGCTAAGGTTAAAGGTTTTTGCTACTTCTCCTAGGACTAAAAAACAATTCTTCCACCTCTGTCCCAAACCTAAATGACAATATAATGGTAAGACTGTTAAGAAAAACATTCTAATGGTGTAATCTAATCACCTAATCTAATTCTCACGTTGTCTTCCGCACCACCTGTGGTGAGTGAAGGCACAGAAACAACATAAAGAAAACAATGACAGCAAGGATTAGCCCCCCAATGACTGGAGATCCGAAAGGAGGGATGCCCATACAGACTATTTCAGCACACAGTCTGTGGGTAGGCACACGAGGCTTCTCCTGCTGTTAACGCACTGGCTACTGCTCTGGTCCACTCCTGCAGAGTCAGTCACAGCCTCCTGTCCTCTTCCAGATGAGGTGTCCAAATTTCTGGGGCTTTAGAGACCTTGAGCTGAGTGTGATGAGTCCACCTGTGTTCCACTGTCTTGACAGCTGTTTCTGTGGTCAGTAACACTTGGAAAGGTCCATGCCACTTTGCCACCAGTGGTGCTTCTTTCCACTCCTTAACTAGGACCCAATGTCCTGGTTGAATGTTATGAACAACAAAGCACAAAGGCAGGGTCTGTGCCAGCTGAGCTTCCTGTTGAAGAGATTTCACAAGAGAAAGTATCCTGGCCACATATTGTTTTAAATATACATCACTTATTTCCACACCCCTGCTAGGTTGAGAATTACAAGGATAAGGAATTCCAAACATCAATTAAAAGGGAGATAATTGAATATCTCCTCTGGGTCTGGCCCTTATTCTTGCTAAAGCCAGTGGCAATAGCTATACTCATAGCATCTTAGTTTCTATCACCAGCTTCAGAAGGTGTTTCTTTATTTCTCCATTCATCCTCTCAACCCGGCCTGAGCTCTGGGGGTGCCAGAGAATATGGAGGTTCCATTGTATTCCTAAAGCAATCATAACCCCTTGATGAATTTTTCCTGTAAAATGAGTTCCCTTATCTGAGTCTATTGCTTCCACAATTCCATATCTTGGAATTATTAGTTCCAAAAATACTTTGATAACTGATCCTGTAGTTGCTGAAACAGTTGGAAATGCTTTTGGCCACCCTGTTAACTGACATACTATTACCAGAAGATATTTAAACCTTGCCACTTGGGGCATTTCAGTAAAATCCACCTGGCATCTATTGAAGGGATATACAGCCCAAGACCTCCCTCCCCTGGCAGTATTCTTTGTAACCCTGTTATTGGTTTAGCACAAATCAAACAACCCTAAATAGCTCGCTTTGCAACAGTAAAAAGATCCACAGCAACATACATTTTGAGGAAGGCTTCTGCCAGTCCTTGAGAGCTCCAATGGCTCTCTTCATGGAGTTGTTTTAACAACTGTAAGGCCAGAGCTTTTTGTATCCACTGCTTACCATCCCGTGTAAAACAGTTATTCCCTCTTTCCTCTGCCCCACTCTTTTTAATTATCTCAACCTCCTCTGGTGGAAAAGACAGTTTCTCTGGCAGCAGTGGGGCTACTGGGAGTGAGAGGAGGATCTTAAAAATTTCTGGCAACACTGCAGCTTTCTGAGCCTCTTCATTGGCCAGTTGGTTACCTATTGCTTCATCTGAGTACCCTGTGTGATGTTTCCTAACATGTATTATTGCCACCCCTTTTGGTAAATTCACCACCTCCAATAGGTGAGAAATTAAACTCTCACGAGTTAATGTTTTTCCCCTGCAGGTTAAGAAACCTCTTTCCTCCCATAATTTCCCAAATGAATGTATCACCCCATATGCATATTTAGAATCAGTAAAAATATTCACTATCTTGCCCCGATATAATTCACAAGATATTACAAGCAGATACAGATCTGCTGTCTGAGCTGACCCTGTAACTCACTTCCTTTCTATCACCCTTGAAGACCCATCAATAAACACATTTTCTCCCTCAGGCCAGGGAGTGTTTTGAAAATCTTCCCTAGCCCAGGTCTGGAGATCTATCACCTGAATGCAGTAATGGGGTTTTTTCCTTGCCCCCCCCCTCCCCCCCTTCAGGGCTGTTCAGACAGGAGACTGGGTTAAACCCTTCCCCATTTCTCAATTCAAAGTCCTCCTGTTCCATTAAAAAATAGTCATACTGTAATAAACAAGCATTGGTCATTCACTTAGAGGCTTTTTCGGTTAACAAAGCTTCAACTTGATCCAAAACTTTAACAATCAGATGTTGCAATAGGACACAAAATAAAGATGCTTGATTCCAGTCAGAAGGCAGTAGAGATCAGAAGGCTTTATTTACAATTCATTCAGCCCTTTTATAACATGCTGCACTAAGAAGACATGTTATTGGTCCATAGAACTGAGACCTCTCCTATTGGCTAAGTAACAGAAATAGCAAACAACACCTGTTGTTATGGGAAAGGAATATTGTTTACACAAGGTTTTGGGAAAAAGCAAAACTGTTGAAAAGTTTCCCTTGAGAAGAGCTAGCTCTTCACAAGCTCAGAAAATATTGAGTCCACATCTCACCCTTTTTTCTGCAAAAAGAAAAAAAAAAGAAGAAAGGAACATGTCCTAGGGTGACTATGACGCCTATATCTCCAATCGTCTGTTCTGTCTGTGCTGTGTGTGTTCTGTACCTTTAAGACTGATTCTGAGAGGGAGCAGGGAAGAAGACGCACGCAGTTTGTTTTGGAAAAACACTTTTCACTCCTCCTCACTTTTTTTCATCATCGTCCTTGGAGGTTTTTTTTGGTCGGATGCACGGATGGCGGCAAGAGAGTTTTTTTTTTTCCTTTTTAGTTAGTCTAGCTAGCTGAGGAAAAAGCTTCCTGGACTGTTTTTTTTCCTTTTCCCTTTTTTTTCCTTGGGACTGTTTAAATCTGCTCTGGACTGAAAACCCAGGGGAGCACCAGGAACTGCACCTGTGGCCCACCGGGCCTGGATCTGGGCATTTTCCAGCGCCAAAAGGGTCCGGGACTGATAAGAGACTGAGAGAGCTGAGTTGGCCCACAGCAAGGACTTCTCTCAGTTTGCTATCTCTCTCTCTCTTCGGACTAGCGAGAGGTTTTGTTGTTTCATATCATTCATTCCTTATGTTTGTGGGCAGTTTGTTTGTTAAATAAATAGTTTTTTCCACTTTTCTCCGAGGAAGTTCTTTCCCCGGACCGACTGGGGGGAGGGGCCATTTAGGTTTTGCTCTCCAGAGGAACCCCCATTCAGAGGTTTCCTCCCAAATTTGCCCTAAACCAGGACAGAACAAGATGTTCAATGTCTGCTTGTACAGGGGCCATCCGAGTGATCGCTCGCATCTTCTGCATCTGGGTCATCACTCAAAGGTTCCTCCATGTGATAACTTTCATTCTGGTCACGGTCTGAGGTTTGCCTGTTGGCCCGGTTCTGTCTTTGCGATTGCAAGTCAGGATGAACACTTTGTAGGTACCCAGCGTACCCCAGTATCTGTGGATACACATGCATACCCACAACCCAAAGCAATAAGCTCATATGGGCCTTCCCACTGCTTGGTGGTTAAATTTCACACCCGAACCTTCGCAAGGCTGATGCGTCTCACCCGAAGCCTGCAACAAAAGGTGATGGTTCAAATTAACAGGGTTATTTGAATTCTGTGGCACCTTAAGGTGGTTGATGGTATACAAAGCCTTTGCCAATCAACTGTGCAGGGTTTCACCCTGCATTCCCCGTTTTTGTTTTTCAAGAACCCACTTTAAAGTACCATGAGCGCGTTCAACGATAGCTTGACCAGTTGGAGAATGCGGAACACCAAATTTGTGTGAAACACCCCACAACTGCATGAACTGCCGCACCATCAGGAAGGCGTAAGCAGGACCATTGTCAGTCTTCACAGTAGAAGCTATACCTAAAATGGCAAAAGCCTGCCTCCAATGGGCAATGACATCACGAGTTTTCTCTCCAGTATGAGCAGAGGCCCACATAGCAGAGGAGAAAGTGTCAAAAGACACATGCACATACTTGAGTTGGCCAAATTCGGCAATTTGGGTGACATCTGTCTGCCAAATCTGCAAGACCTTGAGGCCTCTGGGGTTTACCCCCACTGGTAAAGGCGCAGCCAGCGCGTGACAGTCATCACAGGAATTGACAATGTCACGAGCCTCAGTTGGGGTCAACTGAAACTGCTTTTGCAATGTGTGTGCATTTTGATGAAAAAATTAATGTGATGCCTTGGCTTGCACGAGTGTATCAGGCTGAGGTCCTACCCATGCAGGGTTAGCCAACCTATCAGCCCTGGCATTACCTGCTGCTATGAAGCCTGGCAGATTGGTATGGCTTCTAACGTGCAGAATGTAGTATGGGTGAACTCAGGCCTGAATGGTGCACCACAAGGTCTTCAACAAATGAAACAAAGCAGCATTGCTGACCTTTTTCAAAAGTGAATAACCCAATCGTTGTGCTATGTCTGCCACATAGGCAGAATCCGTGACCAAATTGAAAGGTACCTGAGAAAATCACTGAAATGCCATGACAGCAGCCCTCAATTCAACCAATTGGGCTGAGCCAGTTTCATGACCTTCCAGCTCCTGCCACTCAGATCCATCAGAGCACCATCTAGATCGGACTCCGCCCCTCCTTCAGAGCCGCACTCCAAGACCTCTTCCTCAGTCAAAATGTTGGAGTTAGAGTTTTCTCCAGAGCTCTGAAGCAACATAATAAATTTTTTCCAAGGCAGAACCAGTCTTGCCGCCATCTCATCTCCAGAAAACAAAGAGTTGAACAAGGCATCGCCTGAGGACTGCCAACAGTCTTTCGACATTGCTTGTTCCGCAGTAGGAAAAAACCAACCCCCTTTCCCCAAAGATAGAGAGCCTCAAAATCAGCTCTAGGAATGTTCACTTTGTGGCACTGAAAAGCATCCGACCAAAGATCCAGGACTAAAGAGTCTTCCGGAGCTAGCATAGCTGTCATCACGCTCGCAGCTTACTGAGAAAAAATGTTCTGGCGACCAAAATTCGCCTCCTTAGCGAAGAAGAGCGAGCAGGCAAAGCCCACACGCCAGACCAAAAAAAAAACTTTTCTAAAGATCGGGGGGGAGGGGGGGGGAGGCATGATACCTCGTTGTGGCGTTGCAGTTCCACTCGGAGGTCACCAGATATCGTAATAGGACATGAAATAAAGATGCTTGACTCCAGTCAGAAGGCAGTAGAGATCAGAAGGCTTTGTTTACAATTCATTCAGCCCTTTTATAACATGCTGCACTAAGAAGACATGTTATTGGTCCATAGAACTGAGACCTCTCCTATTGGCTAAGTAACAGAAATAGCAAACAACACCTGTTGTTATGGGAAAGGAATATTTTTTACACAAGGTTGTTTTGGGAAAAAGCAAAACTGTTGAAAAGTTTCCCTTGAGAAGAGCTCATTCTCAAGCTCAGAAAATATCAAGTCCACAATTAGATATTCTCCCATTGTCAGTTTTTGGGCCTCAGTTACCATTAAATTTGTGGGTGCACAATTCTGCAGACAATGAGGCCAGCCTCTGGCTAATGGCTTAGAAAAATAAGCAACAGGCCATCGTGTTTTGCCATGCTCTTGTACCAAAATTCCTTTAGCATGGCTCTGTTTAACATATACATATAATTCAAATTCCTTTTCTGAATCTGGAAGAGCTACGACTGGGGCATTAAGCAATTTATCTTTAAACTTTTTAAAGTTTTGCTCTCCTTCTTTTGTCCATGCTACAATATTAGGACTGTTTTGAGTTAAAAAGTCATATAAAGGTCTGGCTAAAACAGAAGAATTTTCAATTCATGCTCTGCAGTACCCCACCAAGCCTGAAAAACTGCCATAACTTATTTTTCTTTTCTTTTTTTTTTTTTT
>VZDJ01000550.1:39327-63970 GCA_008694505.1 Cyanoderma ruficeps | reverse complement strand
CCAAAATGTGCAAAGGATCGGACCATTCATCATTCCATCGGCCAGTGATACCTGTGGGATGCAAATGAATCACAAGAAAACAATCATCTCAGATTCAAAATGAGGATACTTTTCAGAGGTCTTGTAAAACCTCCATTTCCCAGAGTTCTTTCAATGCAGAAAACAGGAGTCTTCCAGGGTCTGGTTTCCAGATGATCCAGGTCCAACAGCTCCCGAATCAAGTCACGAAGGGCGACAAATTCATCCTGATAAAAAGTCCATTCCAGATGCCAAACGGCAAGGGAGAGACTCACAATGTCCGCTCCAGGAACAGGCAGGGTAAAATCATTTCAGAACAGTCTCTGACCAGAACAACAGTCCAGTGAACTTGAGGCAGCCCAGTAACTTCAGAGCAGCCACCTTCTCATCACCAGGTCTTTGTCCCGGAACAGAAGACTCAGAAAACACAGATTAAACAAATCTGGTCCTGTCAGGGACAGTGACAGGGGCAGGTGGGTGTGGGGATTGAACTTGTCCAGCAGACATCTATTGGGTCTGAGGATTGGGAAGACACTCGTGTCTGAGCATGCTTCCTCTTTGGGCTTCTCTGCCTGTCTTCTGAGCCTGACAGAGGCTGGCCATTTGCATGAACCATTGCCTTACAAGCCTCGGCTGTGTAATTTGGCTTTCCACACCGTCCACATAAAAACGACGGAAAAGTCCCCTTTTTCACTTCCTTCCATTTTTTCTTGCTGGCCTCAGCATTTGCCCGTGTCTGCTTCCCACCCTGCTGGCCCTTGCAGGTTGGCTGCAGGTTGGTAGCTACATGTTTTNTTCCTGAATCACAGGGAAAGCTTTCAAACTGCTCAGTGAGACATCTTTGTCCACTGAATCCTGTCCCTTAGAATGCACTGGGACAGGGGCGAGAGCCTGTCTTGCAGGAACTGCAGAGCTTGCCTCTACCTTAGAGGCGTCTGCGCTTGCAGCGCCACCCCGGCTCCGTGCGGGGGGAGAGAGCAGCACTGGGGGGGGCGTGCCCACCTTGGAGACGGCCGCGCTGGACCCCCCCTCCACCTTGGAGGCTCTGCTCCGCCTGACTGCGGGGAGAGAACGGAGCAGCGAGTGGGACGTGCCCCGCAGTGCCGCTGCACTGCCAAGCATCCCTTTCAAGGAGACGGGGGAATGGGGGAGAGAATGTGCCATGGGGGAGGTGCCGCGCGTGACTCGTGAACGAGGGAGAATTTCGGACGATGACGGACTCACAAAGGACTCTGTTTCGATAGCCCGAAGGCCCGACGAGAGCCACCCCAGTGCCGACTCCCTTGACCGAGGCACGGCAGCACGGGATCCTGGCAACGCCCCCAAGGAAGCTCCGCTGGCATCCCTGCCGGTGGGGGCTCCAGCCCGCTGTGTGGTGGGCTTCTCAGCCTTGGCTGAGTGCGGCTGCATGGCAGGGGGGCCCGGGGCTTTCCCCGTCGGCCTCCCGGGATGGCAGAACTCCGCGCCGCCGTCCCTTTCTACCAAGAATCTTGTGGAAACACCACAATGCGGACAGACTGCGGTCACTGTCCACCCTCCCCAGTCCCAGCGCGCCTTCGGCGCCTTCATCACCGGGAAGGTGCGGGGGAAGGGGTCGCCCTTCCCCTGCCGCTGCTTTCGCTGCCGCCGCGGCTGCAGTGGAGCAGAATGGGCCGGCTGCGCCGATCCCGCGGGGCTTCCACCAGCCCCGTGCGCCTCCACCCCCTGACCATGGCGGGCTGAGGCCGGTGGGGACCCCTGCAGGGACCCCACGCCCGCGTTGGCGGGTACGGGCGGGGTCCTCCGCCCCGGGGACCCCGCGCTCGCGCTGGCGGGTGTACCGCCTGCGGGGAGAGCTCCCTTACTGCTGCTTCCGTGGGGGGGGGAATTCGGTGGTCTCGCCGGCAGCGAGTCCGCGCGGGATGGGGCTAAAGCCTCCCAACTCCAGCGCCGGAACAGCCGCGCGGGAACAGGAGAAGAAACTCCACCACCTTCCCTGGCACCCAGCCCGGGAGAGAACATCAGGCTGGAGCCATCCTGCTCCAAACTGGGAGGCTGCAAGTTACACAGCACTCTTTCCAGTCTCTTCCATGTTGCTAGCAACCTTAAAAAATCCACACTGAAATCCACAGTAAAAAATCTGAGTAGATATTCGCCTAAGGCTCTCCACTCCACTGTGGAAAAAACTGCTTGGGCATTACAGTAAAACCCATGTCTTTTAGCAAAATAAAACAATGCCCGGAAGTCCTCTGCAGAAACAGAGGCTTGTTTCCTCTCCAGGACCCTAAGCCAAAGGTCCACCAGGAGAGAGCCATCTGAGGTAGGGGAAGAAGTCATCTCTCACCTTCACCTTCAGATGCACGGCAGTGCAGAGTCACAGACGGAGGCTCCAAGCTCCCACTCGTCAGGAGGTCAGCAGATGTAACTCAGGCTGCAGTCCGACACGTCCAGGGGTCACCACTTGTGGTTTGGGCTGCAGTGCTCCTCACACGGGGCACCACTTGTCGCTAGCTGAGACTGGGTGTGTCCCCCTTTAGGGACAGGAAGAGAGCAGGCAGACACACCAGCAGTGAGGGGATCACTCTTTTAATTTCATCTGACTCCATTATTTATACATATGTACAGAGGTCAAGGGATTGGCTACAAAGGTCGCCACCTCTTAACCTGTTTGGTGGACAGCACCATCAATCAATTCTTCTCTCAGAGGAGAAGAATGCAAACATTCCAAGAATAAACTTTGTTTACAGAAGGCTACGTGTGAAGGTTCTGCACAGAGGCAGAAAGGCAGAAAACTGGGCAACACACAGGTGTGTCCCCGACAGATATCTCCTTATCAGGTTCATTCTTCCCAACACAATAACCCTGGCCGAGGAACATTAGCACCAGACAAAGAAGTGGCTGAACGGGAGATGGCCCATAGTCACCGCGCACTACCAGCCATCGACAACTGATATCGATCTGTAGTTTCTAGTCAAAAGACTACCAGGAAATCTATTCTGCTACCCGAGCTTGTCCAGGAAACCTTTTCAAACCCTGAGCAGAGGATGACACACTGGACTTACATATGAATAGTATACCGAAACTCACAATGCACTTTGCCTGAGGATATGAAAACCCCTATAAAAACCACACCCTGGAGACTGTATGGTGTGGACAGGGTGGACTATTCTCTTGGAGACTGCCACTCTGCCACCCACACCAGTGTTGATTCTTTTATTGTGGCTTTTTCTAATTGGTTTTGGGATTGTATTAATAAATTGCTTGTTATTAATTTCTGATTTCGTTTTTCATTTATAACACTATGGCCTAAGATATATATTTATCACACTACTATTTTCAAATTTTGTTAATAACAGAAATAAAAGCAAAGTTATTTTAACATTATGCATATAGCATTCATTTTAATATTTGTGAAAAGCCAACTTTATAATATGTATTTATAACAAGAGAGAGTCCTTTTTGTGGAGTGTAGTTCGGCTCACTCAGTCTCTTATCAGTCCCTCCTGCACTGGAAAATGTCACGTCCTGGGCCCCAGTGGGCCACAGGCATGAGCTCCTGGTGTTCTTCTGAGGTTTTGGTCCAGAGCAGGTTTGAACAGTTCCAGGAAAAAAGACACAAGGTTAGGAAAACTTTCCTTGCCATAGCTAACAAGGAAAACCAACATAAACCAAAGAAACATTTCCTGTTTCTCTCTCTCTGTCCGTGCTGCAGACAACACAGTCTGTGAGAAAAAATGGGGGGAAGCAAGTGCAGTTTCTGCAGACAAGCTGTGTGCTTCTTCTCCCGCACTTTGCTCTCAGAACCAGTCTTAAAGATGCAGAACTTATTTCTGGGCTAAACAGACAGATGGGGATACAATTCAGCATCATAAAGTCACCCCAGGACACACCCCCAGAAAGCATCCTTCAAATCCAAGACTGAATAATACTGATGTGAAGAAGGGATCTGATTCAGGATGATATAGGGATCCAGAACTGTGGGATGCCTTGGTTTGACAATTTCATTTATTATTCTTAGATCCTGCACCGTTCTGTGGGTTCTATCTGGTTTCTTAACTGGCAGGAAAGGAGTGTTATAGAGAGACATATATGGCTCCAAATAACCTGCCTTTAGCAGGGACTCAATGACAGGCTTTAACCCCTTCCTTCCTTCCCCTGAAATAGAGTATTGTGTTTTAGACATGTCCTGGGTTGTAGTATAGAATATGCAAAAGTATTCTATCACCACCTTCATGAAATCCAATTGTTGAAGCAGTGTTATCTCAGACCCCTCCCCCTGGACTGTCTTCTGTTAATGGCCCATCAGGTGCCTTGCTGTATGACTCATAGATAACTGCCTCCGAGAACAATCTCTCGCTAATGGGCCATCAAGGCTCTGCTGCATGACTCACCATCCCATTGTGAGATGCTCCACCCAGGGGGGAGGAGCCAGGCATTCTCACCTGGATATAATCTGGGATTTGGCGAGCCCTTAGCCACTGGATTCCCAGAGGAGCGGAGCTACCAGACCTTTCTACGGGATCACTGCTACAGGAAGACCACCTCATCTGGACTGCTTTCATCACCCGGATCAGGTTGTATTCTGACTCTGTCAGTGGTGTTTTGTATTATTGGATTTATTTCTATTCTACCTTTTTTTTCTTTCTTCTCATTAAATTATATTTTCCGACTTGGAGCCTCTCACTTGGTTTGTTTTCAAACCACTACAAGACACTACTTGTCCTGGTTGCCTCAGAGGAATTTGGAGAGGCTTTATATCTAATCTTCCATATTTCCCTTGGGCTGCCCACACTTCTGTGTTTATTTCAGCACAAGCCTTCTCAGACATTTTATACAAAGATACCACAGCATTAACCTCTATCATTTTTCACAATACTAATTTGCATTCCTGTTTAAGCCCTTAAATTCTTTCCCAGTAAATTACAATCACAATTAGGAACAAACAGAAATTCTTGCATTTCAAACCTATTCCTCACATCTACTAGTAGTGGTTGAAGAAAATGCACCCACTCATCCTTTCCACTTACCCCTTGAAATATCAATGATCTTTTTGACAATTTTCACCCCTTAGGGATAAAATTCCAAGTGGCTCGAGACGCTCCTATGTCTACCAAGAAATACACCTGGATCCAGACCCACCTTAAAAGTTAGCAAGTTAGCAACACTCCAGTGTTGTGGGTCCCTGGTACAATGGGAGCCCCAGACATCCCTAGCAATCCATCTCCATTATCCTCTGGACTTCCTCCTCTTGAGAATCCAGCTGTTTCTGTGGACATTCCTGCTTCCAGTGTCCCTCTGCCCTGCAGATGGCACACTAATTCTTTCCCAACCGCTGTTTGGGTTGGCTCTCCCCTGCTGAGGAGAAAATGCTTCTCCCACTTCCTTGTGGCTGACTCTATCCCTTCTATCCTGGGGCATCCCTTGGGTCCTGGGGTTTATCCCTCTGGGGCTGAAAAACCTCTTATCGCCTTTGCCTTTTTCTCATCCCTTCTTACATACACTTGCTGTATCTTTCTAACCAATTCCTGCAGGGACTTATTCTGCCCTTCCTCTAGTCCCCCCCACTACTTCCTGTGGGTACTCATTCTCCCACAGCTCAAAATCATTCATTTCTCCAGTGAACCAAACAAAATCCTTAAAAGAAAATCCTAATCTTTCCACGTACAATCTGCATTTCCCAGATATTCCTTCCTCGTCCTCCTTGTGCTCACTCTCTTTATCACACACCATATAGCAGAACTGGTCTCTGTCCTGCCACAGTGTGCAAATGTCGTCGTTTCCCCCCCCCCTCCCCCCCCAGCGCTCCCAGCAGGCACGGCCAGCAGCACCACAGGCGGCCGGGGCATCCCACAGCCTCATGGGGCCAGGGGCAACTGCAGCCCCTGCCTGGGGGTGGCAGGGTCAGGCACCACCTGGTGCTGAGCCCTGCCTGCCCCACAGGCCCCAAGCCTGTGCTCCCAGTCCTGCACCTCCATGCCCGGTCCTGCCGTTCCTTGCCTCAACCATATTTCTCCTCACTCCCCTTCAACCTTTTCTCAGCATATCAACACTATTTGTCTATCTCCTGTTGTCAAGACCCTTTCTCAACTTTCCCTTATTGCCTCCTCTGGGCATCCACGTCCTTAATTACCTCTGGGAGAATGTGTAAACTAACTCAGCATTCTTCCAAGGGATTCTTTGGAGATATTTTGGGATCATCATCCCTTTTGCCGGGGCCCCTTCCCAGCTTTACCTTTGCTACCCTCCATGGGTGCCCTCTCAGGTTTACTCCCTGAAGATCCCATTTTACTCACCAGTGAGATTTTCAGTGGTCCTTCCCTGTGGACTCTGTCGGACCCCCCCTGGTCTGCCACCCATCTGTCTCCTCAACAGTCCAGGAACCCAATCAATCGTCTGGTGCTGGCGACCACCAAGGGGAGCTGATCACCAAAACTGGATGAGGTGCACCTTCAGCTCCACTCATTGCCTGTCACCCCTGTGTGAAAAACAAGGTTCACGTTCTTAAAAAAATTTATAAGTTTAATAAATAAATAAAAAGACAATTAGAAGACAGAAATAAAGCAAAAAGTTCTCGTCCGAGGGTGCCTGGTGAACCAGCAGAGAGAACACCTTACTCCTTCAGATCCCTTGTTTTTAAGGATCATTATGTTACATATGCAATGGACCTTAATGCATTATTCAAACATTCCTTTGAGTTCAGATGTTCTCTATAAAGTTCTTGTTGGTGCCTTTTTGTCATCCTATGTCTTATTCTTCTGATACCAGGAGATCAATAAATTCCTTCTTGTAGTTTTTGATTCACTGCTATCTTTATCTTAGTTATTTCAGGAATGCAGGAGGATCCTTTTTACCTTCTGGTTTGACTGGTTTTTAGAAGTTACAAAAAAAAACAGTCTTTACTTTTAACACTATATTAGAACTCAAAAAAAATTATAAATTTATCACATTTCTAAGCTTCTGTTCATCATAACAGAAAATACAGTAAAACCTTCCCACATTATACATATAGTATTCATTTTAATATTTATGAAAAGCCAACTTTATAATATGCATTTATAATGCCTGGATGATGGAAATATCCTGGACAAGAGCCCCCATTTTGTCAGGAAAATTAATCCACAAATACCAGAGGTTTATGTCCAAAAAGAAGATAGAGGAGTCTTGTAGCTTTATTTAAATAAAGGGAGACACCATGGGCATTTCCGCTGGGGTCTCTCAAATTGTTAGAGGACACAGCCTCCTTTTTATCCTAATTTCCCTCTCTCTTTCCTCTTTGGCTGAGATACTTGGAAGATATATATAGAGGTCCACTTTCTGGGGGCAGCTTTACCGGCTAGCTTGCCCCTCGGACTCTATATGACAGGTGTTTGCTGTTCTGAATCTCAGGCTGAAGCGTGGAATTACGGCGTGGAAGAAAAGAGCGGGCTCTGCTAGGTTTTAGATGGTCTTTATTTCCTCCCACGTGCAGGTGTCAGTTCAGGGAGGCAGAGGGTTCAGGAGCTCAAGTGAACAGGCTGAACCCCCGGAGCAAGAGCACCGGGAGGGGCAAAGCACCCCACTTAAGTGTGTGGGGGGGTGGTTCCCAAACAACAAGGAGCTCAGCACCAATGACCAGGGGGGGGGGTGTAGCCCAACACAGAAACTTAACACAATGATGGAAGAAGGTGCCACTCATGTACCTAGACGAATCCCAGGGCCTTTTCCCCAGAATTTTCTAGATCTTACAACATGATTGACACCAGGGCCACACCATTAGGGGTTTTGGGGGGGGGATTGAGACAAACCAATATGAACATGTTACAAAGAATTATAAAACATTGAAAACCAAATTTCGCACTGCTACAGATATATACTTCCCTAATCTCCTAATTCAAACCCCCTTTCTAATGTGTATCCCCCTTCCCCCCCTTTTTCTTTTTCCTTGTGTCTCTGTTCTTTTTTTCTAAATCCAGGGATTTCACACAGCCTTGGGTAAGTAACAGTCTGTCAATTAGTGGAATTCCTCTGGAATTTATTACTCCCCCTTTGCTTCTTTCACCTCTCAGTATGTGGCTTTATCTACCAGCAGACCCACAGTTTGTTTGTAGACACTTCCTTCTCATTCCTTTCATAGTGGACAGATGTCTGCACAACAGGTGTTGGGAGGAAAGAGCGAGAAGTGGAAGATTTAGCAAGGAGGGACTGGTTTTGCTCAAGCGATGTTGGAGCTGGGAATGCTAATACCAGGGCGGGAAACTGTTTATTACACCTACTGCTGATATCCTCTGACGGTTTTGAGAAGTAGAATTCCTGTGTAGATGTAACACACTCACAAACATGCTTGAGCATCCTGCTGGGAGAGAAAGATCATAAAAAGCACACAGCATGTTGGTAAACTACACATGCACGAGTCTGATAAACTGGTGAAAACAACAGGCCTGCCACCCAGGAGGATGAACTAAGCCTAGTGTGCCTGCATTCCCACTTGTGTCTTTGCCTGGGTGGGTTTTTTTGGGATCCTCCAGCCAGTGAGGTAATTAAATAAATCTGCTCTTTGCATTTCAGCTGTGGGTTGTAGTCTCCTTGGCTACCTGCATGTGTCAATTCACACAAGAGGAAAAAAATACCATTTTCTTTTCTTGTCTTTTTCTGAGATTCATTTTTGCACTTGGAAATTGCAGCTATACAGAAAAACTTACAAATATTTGCAGACTCCAATGCCTACAAAAAAAGTTGGTAAAAAATGGATCCTGAGGATTTGAAAAGAACTGCTATGATCCTATATCTTAGTTGGGACTTGAATTTGATAGCAATATCCATAGTGCAATTATGTTCTATGCTGTTACAATGCATTTTACCTCCCAGTGGTTTTCACTGAGTACAGATCAAGATAAAGAGTGAGGATGGTGAAATCAGTTTGTTTGAAGGGGATGAAAAGGAACAAGAATTGCACCACCTCTTTCTCAATTAGCATTTTTCTCCTGGGGGATAGTGTTATGTGCTCTTAAAGTGTAGCTTGGAAATGGAACTACCTCGTGCTTTTCTAGAGTCTGGTATGGCACTGCATCATCAGGAGCTTCCACTGGAGCCCAGTGCTCTTTCATGGGTGTGCTTCTGCTCTCTGCCTCACTTCCATGAGCAGAAGGGCAACATAATATTGCTCTTTCCATTTTAGAGGGATTCTGAATTAGAGATAGCTGAACAAAATATGCATATGTATGTGTACGAGTAAAATAGCTACATCAATGCAAAAGCAGTTTTCCATAGCTGATGGACATGTAAGAATGTATGGAGTTCTATATTTCATGGTGTCTTTTCTCTTGAATTGAAATCAAGAAGATGGGACAAAAATCTGCCTAAACCGTTCTTCAGAAGTAATCGAGCAAGATGTATTTTTATCCATATTTTGAATATACTTTGTCATCCAAGTTAAACTCAGATTTAAAAAAAAGGAAAAAATGTTTTGCAACAATCAAGAAAGGAAAGAACTAAAATGAATCAAAAGATAGGAATAAATCCCAAAACCAATAATGAAATGAAGCTGAACAGTTATAGATGAAGAGTTGTAGGATTAAGCATGTAGAAGCTCTAGAAGAAAATTTCTTGAGATCTGTAGCATTTTTTCTCCTTTCCCCTTAAAGAATGATAAAATTAAGTATTAAGTCTTTTACATTCTGCACTCTTAGGTCTATGCTATCATGGATACATCCAACAGATGCATGGTGTTCAGAAAATACCATTACTATGTGTCCTGGTTCTGGCCTGGACAGGCTTAATTTTTGCAGTAGCTGAGAGGGGACATGGTCTGGACACAGAGTTTATTCTATACCACCTCATGTCATTGCTGGGGGCAGGGGGAAGGAAGTCTCTTCTGAGAAGGGGTTCCTTCTGTTCAAGTAAATATGGCAGAGGGAGTGGTGGGGTGGCCCCAGTTCTGAGCTGGAGGGAGTGGTGAGGGCAGCATGGCAGAGGGAGTGGTAAGGTGTTGTCTATTATCAGGGATTTCTGCCATGAGCAGTACCGTTTCTTTTCTTGTACCCTCTGTCATTAGTATTGTTGGTGTTGCTGTTTCTTATTTCCTTGCTGTTTCCAGCAAATTGTTATTATCTCAACCCATAATCTTTACCTTTTGTACCTCCAATTCTCGTCTCCAACTCACCACAGGGGGAGGGGTCAGCAAGCATCAGTGTGGTTTGGAGAGTCTCAGTGGGACCACTAAATTGGGGAGTATCATTCCTAAACCCCACCACCATGTTTGATGTCTTGGTCTTGTATCTGGGTGGCATAAATGTTGTGATACTTTTTTACTTCAGTTCACACTCCTTCAATAAGCCTGTTGCCCAAATCCCTAGATTAATGGCCTGAAATAACCCTTTTCTATAAGTGAAATGTGGCAGAAAACTCCACAACTAATAATAGTTGTTAGAGCGGTATGTATTTATTGACATCAAGATGCGTGGGGAATAATTTCACCAAAGACACACATGAACACCAGGGAACTTGCCCCCCTTATTATTCCCTGAGGTCTTACATATGCATAACATTTCACAGTTCCCCCCCTCATACATATTCATTCACTGACCCCACCCATCCTTGCTTTGTATGGTAATTAACTCTACACACTTCTGGGCATGCTCAGTTTGTTGTGGTGGTCTGGTGGTCTTCAAAGGATGAAGAAAAGAATTCTTCCTCAGTTTATCCCTTCACATTTATCTCTTTTGTGTGTGCTTTGGCCCCTTTGGCACTTTTTCAAGGGAATGCACCATCTTAGGGTCTGTGTTCTTTTCTTTATCTGCATACTTGGTCTTGTTACTCCGCTGTTAAGGCTAATTTCTTCTTATTATCACCAAAGGCTCCCGATGCTTGTAACGCTTAAAAATATGCAAAAGGGTAACAGACACAGCATTTGGTGTTCATTGAATGTCTTCTAAAATGCAGTCTCATATGTTCTAAAGCACTATTCTAACATACTGTGCATTTTCTTAAATTTATTATAAAGGATCCTCTGCAATCTTCAAATCTCTGTCTCAGTAGGCATAATAAAAAAAAGGAAATCCTGTTTGTTCAGGAAATGGAGATGATCTTAGACCCTTAGGCTGTATCTCTACTAGTGTTGGGGGTTAGGGTCTTTCCTTTTGTCTATTTTTACTTAGGGAATTTTGTCCCATAAATTGTTAGGAAACAGTAACAACTGGGTACTTAAGGAAAACAAAAGAAGTGGCCAAGCTCCGGGGAGGAGAGCATCTGGCTGCAGTCTCTTATCTGAGGGTTTCTCTCAGAGGGGCAGAGATACGGAGAGAATTGGGCTGATTTTTACCAGGGGCTGGGGCAGCTGCTAGCTCTCTCTGCTCTTGGCTTCAGAGGTGGACAGTCGAAGCTGCTGCTGCTTGGGGAAGGGAACTCACTGTCACCGCTGTAGCCCAGCATGGTCCTGCTTCTTCTACTGTGGAGTGACCCTCTGCTTGTGAGAGCAGCCACTGAACTGGGACTTTATTAACACCTACCTCACTACAAGAGGGATTTTCACCATCTGCTCAGGTGCCAGGGATCCTGAGTTTGCCTCTCCCTGCCCTGGTCCAAGCCGGGTTGCTGCTGCCCCACCCCCGCCACTTCTTCGGCACTGCTCCGAGTTTTCATTACACTGTAGCCCTGCACTTCCTGCCTGCTGAGATGTCCTGCAGTTCCAGCTACAGCTGCGGAGCTTTTGATACGTCTCATCCACCACTCTGGGATTTTTGCTCATTCCTGCCGTTCCAGCTTGGTACTCTCAGAGTCCTGCAGGGGCACCGGGATTGGCTGCCCTTGGGGGGGTTTGTGAAGCAAGACTTTTCTTCCATATTTTCCTGCCTCGGTCAAGCTGCCATTAGTGCATGCTCCCTGAGCTCACACCAGAGCTCCCCCTGCAGCTGTGGGGGAATCATTGCCCCTGCCCTGCCCACTGGAAGCCACCAGTGCCCCTGTAGCCTGTGACCATCACTACACCGAAGGGGAAAGTGCCTGTGGTTGAGAAGGCTGTTACTGGCTTTCTGGTTCTGTTTGTGGTTAATGCCAATTGTTGGTTGTTTGTTTTCCTTGTAATACATAGTAGTAAATAACATTCATGTTCTCATATCTTTGCCTGAGACCGCCTTAATTTCAAAATTATAATAATTTGGAGGGAGAGGGTTTACATTTTCCATTCCAAGGGAGGCTCCTGCCTTCCTTAGCAGACACCTGTCTTTCAAACCAAGACAACTAGTAAATTAAATATGCTCAAGGATGTTTCCTAGACATTAAAACCACCAAAAAGCACAGAACTGTGTCCACGTCTGCTAGCAAAACTCCTTCCTTCAGTCACTGCCTATTGCACGTCGACTCAAACACAACTTCTGAAGGGTACTGAAGAAGGAGGCTGGTGGGTGCAGGGCACAAAGTATGTAGAGATAACCATAAAAGTTTGATGTGACAGATGACCATGTTCTAGCACTATTTAATTTACTAGAAAAGCAGAGTTGTGAAACTCTTCTATGTTGTGAAAATACAGGTCACTATCTCCTGCAAATCTATACTCTGACCTTTGACATGGGAAGAAGGAAGGAACCCCATTACTGACATCGCTTACAACTAGTAATCACATGCTTGTTGAGATACCATGGTTTTGAGGAGCATATTTGCCATAAAGAATAGACACACTGTAATATTTGGTGTGGGGAAAATTTGTGTATTAAAAAATATATTGTAAAATGAGTTAAGAAATTGGTAACCCTGACTGTGAACGCAGGTGTGTCCCGTAGAGATATCTTCTTATCAGGTTCATTCTTCTCAACACAATAACCCTGGCCGAGGAACATTAGCACCAGACAAAGAAGTGGCTGAACGGGAAATGGCCCATAGTCACCGCCTGCTACCGGCCATCGACAACTGATATCGATCTGTAGTTTCTGAACAGGGCTGTCAAAAGACTACCAGGAAGTCTGTTCTGCTACCCGAGCTTGTCCAGGAAACCTTTTCAAACCCTGAATGGAGGATGGCACATTGGACTTACATATGAACAGTATACCAAAACTCACAATGGACTTTGCCTGAGGATACGAAAACCCCTATAAAAACCACACCCTGGAGACTGTATGGTGTGGACTTGTCTCTTGGAGACTGCCACTCTGCCACCCACACCGGTGTTGATTCTTTTATTGTGGCTTTTTCTAATTGGTTTTGGGATTGTATTAATAAATTGCTTGTTATTAATTTCTGATTTCGCTTTTCATTTATAACATTTACTAATAACAGTAAAGTCTGACAAGTTATTAACTTAAAGAGAAGATATGCCTGTGTTTTATCATCAGCAGGTTCAAGCAGTCACATCAGACACCCATCACCTTCAAGGAGTGAAAAGGGACACAATACATAGCCTTTGTGGCTAGAACAAATAGAAGAGTGACTGCAAAAGAGACAATTATGTGTCTGGAAATTATACAGATGACATGACAACAAAAGCCCTGTGTCAGCATCATGGTACTTTGTTTCCACTAACTTTCTTCAAGCTATTTCCTGTTTCAGAATTGAAGAAGACATTCTGTGATGCCAAAGACTGACACCCTGGTGCTGCTAATAGACTTTTCCCTGAGTTTCAATTATTTGGACTTTAAAGCAAAATTATTTATCTTAATTTTCCTAAAAGGATGTACTTGCTAACCTCATGTGATATCTCAAGTGCCTTTGGTGTGCTTTGTAGTTACTGAATGCTGTGGTTTTGCTTTGTGGTAATAGGGATCATGTATATCCTTGGGAATTAGGTCCATCAAGCAAATCTCTCCACTGATATTGCTGTTTTCATCACTAATTCAGATTTACATCCTACAGGTACCATTGGCCAATTGGGTGAACAATGGTCTGATCCTGCACATCCTGCAATGGATCTTTATGCCCCATCAATATATACAAGCTACAAAGCCCATACGGCTCACTCTGGTATTTTCACCACACTTCCTGCAACAGGAAGAAAGTGTAAGTGCAGATACACAGATTTCCAAAAGCTCTGAGAGTGCTTTGGAGATTCAAAGTAGAAATACAAGACTCCGTCTGTACAGTCTTACACCCTTTATCAGAGTAGACTTTCTGCTTCTTTGGGAAGTAGGTCATCTTGTCAGCTGCTAGCATGGCCATGGGCTGTTGTTTTGGCCCTGACACACTTTAACATGCTTTTGCATTAAAAAAAAAACAAACAACAACAAAAAAANCCAAAAAAACCCCCAGCACTCATGTTGTTTGAATTAACTGCTCATTTGATAATCAAATGCCATTAACAGTGTTTACAATTAATGGCAGCAGATCCTGTAAAAATTTTTCTTCTGACATAGCAGGAAGGCTTAATGGAGCTTTGTTAACAGCCAACAGTGGTCCTTTGCTGCAGATTTTCAGGGCAGGTTGTTTATCACCTGCCCAGTCATAAATTATTGAAATTGACCAAATAAATCAATTTGCCATTGTGGGTGCCAGTGCAAGGATCACCGTCTTTTACTGACAGTTCAGGAAAACAAAAAGCCATTGTTACCTGAGAGGATGGATCTGACTGGCAAATGCTAGAAAGTCACAAATCAGGCTTGGCCCACAAAAATGATTGAATTGAGGGCTGTTGACATGGCATTCCAACAATTTCTTCAGGTACCTCTGAATTTGGTCTTTGAATCTGCTTATGTAGCAGACATAACCAAATGTTTGGCTTGTTCATGCACATTCGGAATCACTCCAATTTACCACATTTCATAATAAAAAGTAATCCCAGGGCTGGCAAGTTAGCTAATCCTACATTGGTAGCACTTCAGCCTGATAAAATTGTGCAAGTTAAAGTGTTGCATGATTTTCCATCAAAGTGCACACACTCTGCAGAAGCAATTTCAGTCAACGCCAACTGAGGCTCATGACATTGTCATTTCTTGTGCTGACTGTCATGGCCTTGCTGCATCTTTACCAGCAGGGGTAAACCCCAGAGGCCTGAAAGCCTTGCAGCTTTGGTAAACAGATGTCATTCATATTGCTGAATTTGGCTGACTCGTATATGTGCACATGTAATTTAACTGATCAAGAATTGCTGAATGTGCTCATGGCATCATAAGGCGTGTTCTGTCAAAACAAAAATTACTTCCTTTTCATTGCAGTCATCAATTGAGATGCACCTGCCTTGAGTCAAAGTCTGGGTACAGGATCTAACCACTATAACTTGGAGGACCCATATGGGCTTATCGCTTGGGGTTGTAGGTATGCCTCCCTTTCCACTGACACTGGGGTATGGTGAATACCTGCAAGGGGCATTCGTCCTGACTCATGACGTCAAAACCCAAATGTGGCCAACAGGCAACATTCAAATGATGATCAGGATGCTGATCATCATTTAGATGATTTTCTATAAGTAGAAAATGAGTATTCTATCCTTCTTGTTTTTAGAGTACTGAACGTTGACAAGTTAGACTGCCATTTTAAAGCAGACTGACAATGTTTTGTTTACTGTATTAGAATTAGTAAGTGACTCCTTGCAAGGATGAACAGCAAGACTTGGTGTTGGTGCATGGATGTGATTGTGAAGAATTCAATAGCATGTGCCAGGGAATCTCCCTGACCATTCTCAGTCAGTGTCTGATTGAGGTTCTATCTAGTAACTGTTAAGTTACTAAAGGGACCTCTTGTGCCGTGTTTGTTCTTGTTCCTGTGAAGAGGAACCTGCAGGAGATTACAAACGCTGCCTTCCACCTTAAAACAAAGGGGTGAGATGTGGGAACTGACAGTGGTCAGAACATGGATTCTTAGGCTCCAGGCAGTGCCTTGAAACCTGTGGGAAAGCCAAGAACAAAACTCTCTCAGTCTGGCCTGGGAAATCATAAGGAGGAACCCAAAACAATCCCTATAAACAATCCCTGTAGATAGCCTCCTCCTGACACCTGCTGTTTTTCCAACTTGTTTACTGCTAGAGATGTTTAGAAAAAGGTGGTGTCCTAAAGGACCAATCCTATTCATTGTACCGAAACATTGTATAAGAAGAATCTGTCTTTCAATAAACTTTGCTATAAGCCCTCTGAAGAAATTGGAGTTCTACGTGTCATTACATGAGCCGTCTTGAATCGTAATGGTAGCAAAAGTGTTTGACAGCTGAGAGAAGGATGTTGCTGGGTTTTCTGTTTTTTTTTTGTAGTTGTTGCTTCCATTGTTATTGTTTGTTTGCCTTGTTATACATGAGAGGAAAGATGTGTGGTAATGTCTTTACAAATAATTTGGTGGGATAAGGTATGGGTGTTAATGTCTTTGAAATGGGTCAATGTCTCTACTGACTTTGGGTGGCAGGTTTGTTGCCAGGCCCAGAGACCTTGACTCCTGAAACAGACAAGGGTCTGCACAAGGCTTGTTATAAATAACTATGTAGTTGTTGGTTTTTGCTATTATATATTGGCTTTTGCAAATTATTTTGATATAGTACAGTTTGTAATTTCTTTTTAACTGCTTTTGATATAGTATAATTTGTCAGCCTTTTATGGTTAATACCCTAATCCCTGTATAGATTCTATATTTTTGTGTGATAAATATATATTATAGTTTAGGCTTTCACAAAATATTAAAATAGAGGCTATGTGCTGTGTATAATAACATTAACTTTTACAGAAGTAATTGTGATTTATTAAAAAAATATGAATACTGATCTAATACTGATATCCAACTGAGACGGACAAAAACTCTCTAACAGTATAAAGTTAGAAAGTGTGTGTTTATTACAGCACTGGGCAGTATGTGGGTGTCNGACTAAAATCAAACTTGGTGTCTTTCTGGGCTCTGTGCCAAGGTCTCCAACCCCCCTGGACCGGCTCCACACCCCCCTGTCCAGGGTCCGAATTCCCTTTCTCAGGTCCCAGGTCATCCAAAGGGATGCCCTGGACTCCAACAAATATATATTAGTTTTGGTAGTAAGTTGATGATATGGGGGTAAGGAGTGAAATGTCCTAGGGTGACTTTATGATGCTTGTAGCCCCAATCATCTGTTCTGTTTATGTAGGATATTATGTTCTGTACCTTTAAAAATGGTTCCGAGAGCAAAGTGGAGAGAAAAAGAAGCTCCGAGTTTGTTTTCAGAAACTGCACTCACTCCTCCACATTCTCTTCCTGGATTGTGTTGTCTGTAGCACAGACAGACAGCAGGACAAAGATCTCCTTTGCTTTTAGTGGGCTTTAGATAGCTGAGGCAGAGAGGTTCCCTGGACTTTTTTGTTTCTTTCCTTTTTCTTGGGACTGTTCAAACCTGCTCTGGACTGAAAACCCAGAAGAGCACCGGGAGCTCACACCTGTGGCCCACCAGGGCCTGGGCCTTGGCATTTTCCAGTGCTGGAGGGACTGATAAGAGACTGAGCGAGCTGAGCTATACTCCACGACATGGACTTTCTGAATTTGCCATCTCTTCAAATAGTGAGAGGTTTTATTGTTTCATATTATTCATTTTTTATGCTTGTGGATACTTTGCTTGTTAAATAAACAGTTTTTTCCACCTTTCTCTAAGGAAATCTTTTCCCGAACCAGCCGGGGGAGGGGCTGCTTGAATTTGCTATTCTGGAGGGACCCCATTTGGAGGTTTTCTCCCAAATTTGCCCTAAACCAGGACAATAGGTTGTTCCTTACGTGCTGGTTTCCTCCCCTAATGGCCATTACCATTACTCTGACCTTTGCCTTAGCCTTTTCTTCATCTCTCTTGACATATACCTTCTGTGCTTCTCTTAAGAGATCTTCTAATCCCCTTTCTTGCCAACTAACTTCTCTAATTTACTCCGTATATCTGGCCAAGCATAGGTGACTGTCCTAGGGTGACTATGGTGCCCGTATCCCCAATCGTCTGTTCTGTCTGTGCTGTGTGTGTGTTCTGTACCTTTAAGACTAATTCTGAGAGTGAGAAAGGAAGAAAACACGTGCAGTTTATTTTGAAAAAACAGTTTTCACTCCTCCTCACTTTTTTTTTCATCCTCCTTGGGGGTGTTCGTCGGATGCACGGACAGCGGCAAGAGAGTTTTTTTTTTTTCTGTCCTTCTTAGTTAGTCTAGCTAGCTGAGGGAAAAGCTTCCTGGACTGTTTTTTTTCCCTTTCCCTTTTTTCCTTGTGACTGTTTAAATCTGCTCTGGACTAAAAACCCAGGGGAGCACCAGGAGCTGCACCTGTGGCCCACCGGGCCTGGACCTGGGCATTTCCAGCGCCGAAAGGGACCGGGACTGATAAGAGACTGAGAGAGCTGAACTGACTCACAGCAAGGACTTTTTTTTTTCTCTCAATTTTGCCATCTCTCTCTCTCTTCGGACCAGTGAAAGGTTTTATTGTTTCATATTATTAATTCCTTATGCTTGTGGGCAGTTTGTTTGTTAAATAAATATTTTTTTCCACTTTTCTCCGAGGAAGTTCTTTTCCCGGACCGACTGGGGGGAGAGGCCATTTAGGTTTTGCTCTCCAGAGGAACCCCCATTCGGAGGTTTCCTCCCAAATTTGCCCTAAACCAGGACAGTGACACAATTTATTTTTAGCAAAACCTGCTTGGCCACCATATCAAGGTCGACCCCTGAGTACTGCCTTATATTTTTCCTCAATCTTTCAAGCCACCCTGTTGGGGTTTCTTCCTTCTGCTGCTCATCAAATGCCTTACAAGCATTCTGAGTTCTCAGAGCAGCCTCTTTAGTACTCCTTACAATTAATGTTCTATACTCCTCCATGTTTGGCTTCCCCTGGGGTCGTTGTGGTCCTAATTAGGGTATATTGTGGGCATTTTCAGGTCCCCAGGATATCCCTGCATATGTTCCCTTTCCCATATCCGCATCCCAGCTGCCCAGATCATCTGTTTTTCCTCTGGTGTAAATATCATGGTCATTATCAATTGCATTTCTTCCCATGTATAAATGTTGGGCCCCAAAAACTGTTCTGCTAACTGTTCTGCTAATCTGATGGGGTCCTCTAGTGATCCTTTTAATTTTTTCTTGAACATCCTTACATCAGAGGAATTGAGTGGTATGGTTACAAATCTAATTCCTTTCTGCACCTCACCCTGTGGTACTTCCCTTAGAAGTGCTTGGTTTCCATCCCCTGACCTGCTTTCTTCTCGTTGTACCACCCTGTTTCTAGTATTTTGACTAGTCCCATCAGAAGGCAAGGGAGGTACGGTCGGTGCCGGTGGAGGTGGAGGGGGAAAATAGTCTAACAGGTCCCATTCTTTATTTTCTGATACTTTAAAAACATTCACCCTCAAAGGTGAAATCTCTCCTTCCCAGCAGGCAGCATAGTCATGCTCTTCCTGATTGAATGGGTTTTTAGCTCTTACATAGATGCTTAAAGCCTGACATATCCAGCCTTCGTCCGACCCCTACTGTTGCCCTGTTTTCTGCCTTTCTGCCTCTGTGCAGAAGTTTCTCACAGCCTTCTGATGTAAACAATGTTTATCCTTGGAATGTTTTCATTCTTCTCCTCTGAGAGAAGAATTGAGTGATGGTGCTGTCCACCATACAGGTTAAGGGGTGGCAACCTTTGTAGCCAATCCCTTGACCTCTGTACATATGTATAAATAATGGAGTCAGATGAAATGTAAATAAAGTAGATAGAGACTTCTTTCCCCTCACTGCTGCTGTGTCTGCCTGCTCTCTTCCTGTCCCTAAAGGGGGACACACCCAGCCTCAGCTAGCGACAAGTGGTCCCCCGAATGAGAGGGGACTGCAGTCGGCTCAAACCACACCCTACCTCGGCCAAAGTACATGATCGGACCTAATTTCCTCCTTAGTCCACTCTATCATACAGTGTTGTATCATCCTGAGCTCATCCTCATCTCTGGTGCTGGGGTCATAATTCGACCAGGCTAGTTTCTTTCCCAGTGGGCTATCTGGGGGTATACTTGCTGGTATCTCTTCACTTCCTCCTTCTCCCATCAGGGATTCCCTACTGGCTCCCAGTCCCATCTTGACAGACAACTACAGACCCTCTTAACAAGTCCCACCTTCCCAAGCAACCAACCACAGGTCCTCCCAATAAGGCCCGCCTTCCCAAGCAGCAAGAAGGAAAAAGATGGAAAAAGGAAGGGGAAAAAAAAGAGAAAGAAATGAAAGGAGAAAAAAAAAACCCTTACCTTCTTCCTGGAGAACAAAAGCAAATAAGCCACCTGCCTACAATCTGGGGACTCCCGTATCACCGCCTTGGCTCTGCCGCTCCTTGCTCTGGTACNATGCAGAGCAGGGCAGCTGCTGAGAGCCAGCCATGTGATCCCCTTGGTGCCGCAGGTCCGCACTGGTGAACACTGCAGGGAAGCAACCACACCTCAGGCACACCAGTGCAAGCAACTGCTAAAAGCCATTTATGTGGTCTGGCGCTTGCACGGACTTATGCTGGTGTATACCACAAGGAAGCCTCTGTGGTTTGGTGTTCCCCTTGGGAAACGCTGTATACCACCTTGTTTGTGCTCTCTGCTTGAAAAACCCCGCACAGGCGGCACTCCCTGAGCAGGCGGCCCTCTTGCCACAGGCGTCAGCCCCACACGACCGGCCAGCTCCCAATATATTGGTTCTCTCCGAGCAACGGCCCTTCCACTGTCAGTGCTGGCTTCACACAACTGGGTACCCTGTTATTGGGTCAGACCCACTGGGCTCCACTGCTCAGCATCCCTGAGTCACTGGAGGCAGATGAGCCTACAGTGCCAGAGCTCCACTGAGCTTAGAGATATCAAACGCTGTTTACATGAATCTGCCTCTGCCAGCAACCCCGCCCGCGTCACCTTTCTCTGCATTCCACCTGCAGTTTCTCAGCCTCTCTCTCACTCCCATCCCACCATTTTGCAGTCATCCCCCTTTCTTCTTACTCCGTGTCTTGTCCTTAAACCCGGTAACTCTCAACCTGATGTTCCCGGGTGTTCTTGAGTTCCGTTCTCCACTTGCAGGTTCTCTTTGCTAATGGGTCCTGTCCAACCCCTCTGTTGTCCCTAAACTCCAACAGACTCCCAGAATGGATCCCATATACTACTTGCCTGGAGCTGACATTTATATATTCAGATTACGGACAAACAATTAGGCCAAAACAATCATGAGGATTATATTCACCTTCTCCCTCCTCTTTTTCGTTGTTCAGTTTTTTGTTGTCTTTGGGATGTCAACCTGCTAATCCCCAGTGAACCGAAGAGAAGTCGATCAAGCTGCTGAACTCAGCGGGTCATGAAGACAAGGGTTTTTTATCCTGGATGAGCTCCCATTTGTGAGAAATGGCGCTGACCTCTGAAATTGCAAAGGTTTATTAAACCTTAACAAAATACAACAAAGGACTGAATATGAAAAAATTACAGAGCTGGGAGTCTCCATGACCAGCACACACATGCTTCTCTACAAATGGATGCTCTGCTTTTTATACCCTTGGCCCCTCCCAAAGTCTTGTCAGTCAACTTCTTCTCTGCCATCTATTGGAGGAGATAACTTTCTTACAACTTGATTGGAGGTCAGGTGTTGCCATGCTGCGCCTCCTAGTAACAAGCTGGCCCTCCCCCAAATTAGGTGGTGCCATGCCACACCTCCTAGTAATGAGCCTGCCCTCCCCCAAATGCCCAGACCAGTGACAACAATATGAGGGGGAAGAGAAAGAGGACTATGGGAAGAACATACAAAAATAACATAACTATACATTTATAAAACTTGTCTTAACATACGCATAATATTCATCTCTTAATTGTAAGAGCGAACCATCACATTACCCATCTATAATTGTAGGTATATATAGCATGAGGTTAAAAGGTACTTATAGTTTTACAGCTAGCGAAGAAATATTGTAACTTAAGATCAAATGTTTCTTACTATCCATTTGTTGGTGGGTCACAGATTGAGATCCTTTCCCTCAATTCCCAGGAAAGTAACTGCGGAATCTGCATCCAAATGCCAGAGAAATGTCCCCCACACTTTCAGGGTGTGTTTGTAGGCGGCTTCTGCCTCTGTGATAATTCCTGTGTCTTTTACAGTCTTTGTAAAAGAGTGTCAGCAGAGAATATTTATTTTTTCGTTTATCTCTTCCCACATCTGCTTTCCAGATGATTTTGATTCTTAGCTGAGGCCTGAGCCCTTTTGACACCAGAGATGGCCCCTTGCTGGGCCTTTCACCCACCTTGGTTATCTCTTCCATATGCACCAACCATCTGTGGTAGAGAGGGGGAGGACACGTCCTGCCACAAGCCTGCTAAACTATGTTTGATCTCATGCGTGGGGTACTACCTGTTATCAAAGCCTGCAGAGCTCCAAGCTCTGGCAAGGCCCTAGGTTTTGGGCAACAGCTTACAGCAGCTCCACACGCAAATAAGGCCGTGCGTCTGGAACAGGGATTAGCTGGGCCAACTGCACAAGCGTAACTTGAGTGATTGCTGCCCGGGATGAGCGTGAAGGAGCGGGTGCTGCTTGCTGGGTGTTATGCTGCACTCCCTGTGGCAGCATTAGGGTGCCTAAACACGCCATTTTGTGCCCTGGTTGAACCTCAAACTCTGCCACAAGTGCAGGTGAGGTGGAGGAGTAAGCCTTAGGCAGGCAGCAGCTCCTCCAGGAAGTGGCCAGGTCACTTGGGGGAAGCCTTCCCAGTCGCCCTTTCTGTCCTCCGGTGGAGTGAGGCAGCAGCTGGGACTGCCCAGTGGGTTTCCTGAAGGGTTTTCCAGCCTTGAGTAGTTGCTGGAGGTGGGAGAGAGCTTCCCTCTGGGGGTGAGGGGCTGCTGTGGCTGAGACCTCTTATCCCTTTCCCCTTCTCAGGAACAATCGGAGGTACTGCAGGAGCTAACTCAGAATTTTCACTGGGACATGACTGCTTTGCAAAAGTAGTTCAGCCTTCTATGTCCCCTCACTGTCCAAAAAGTCTAATACTTAGATGTTTTAGAATGGTATTTAACATTAAAATCAGAGCTGGAAGTTGCCAGATGGAATTTTTTTTTATTAATTCTCCCCCTCACCCAAAGAGATGGTTGTCATCTTTTCAAAAATAGTGCTTGAAGTTAAATGAGTAGGATGTTGTTGTAAGCAATATAAATTAAAATGTTCATAGCCAGCATAATATTTGTAATGTATTTACATTTTGAACTTATCTTTGATTATCAAAATGTATGTAAAAACATATATATATTTGATTTTTTGTATGCCTGATCCTAAGAGCTCAGTGGCATTGAACCTAGTCTTGTTGCTGTAAATACATCAGATGATGATTTTATAGCAGGACCAATATGAAAGAATATGCTTTAGAGTTAAGGTTTGCTTAAAACAACAGTGCAGATAACTTGCTGCTGTAAAATGATTCTTCTATATTTCATTTAAGAAAAATGTAATTTAAATTATTTTTACAGGACCCTCTGTTATGTTCCTGAAAGCTTCCAAGACAAAATTGCCTCTGATTATGATGTCCTTGTGTCCTGGGTTGATGGTGCCTTCTATCCCAATCGTGCAGCTTTGTCCTTGTGTTCTACATTGTTATGTCTAACAGTTGGGCCCCCTTCGGCAGGCTGCTTTTGCCGCGGCGGGGCTTCTGCTGCTGGCTTTGCTTCTGCTGCTGGCTTTTGCTTCTGCTGCTGGCTTGCCTTTGGCTTTTGCTGGCTTTCGCTGCTTCCATTTTTTTCTTTTTTTTTTTCTCTCCCTTCCCCCCCCGAAGATCATTGGACCGGCTCCAGACCTGACCTGGGAATATCTGGGGATCTCTGGGGCCCGCCAGAGAAGCTCTGCCCCCTCCGTCCACAGCAACTGCCTGAGTACGATCTGGGGCTGTTTTCTGTTCCCTTGTGTTGGGGAGTGGTTTTTTTTTTCCTTTAGTCATTGGTCAATAAACAGGTTTTTTCCACTTTTCCTCTGAGGAATTCCTTCCCAAACCCAGGGCTGGGGGGCGGGGTGGTGGAGGTTTTTTTCTAGGGGCTCCTTTTGGATGTTCTCCTCTAATTTATCCTAAACCAGGACAGAAATACTTTTTGGTGCGTTGGCCGGGAAAGGGCCAGAGAAAGTGGAAAAAACCTTAATAATAATATTTGTGGCTCTAATTGTTTTGTGGGTGTATTGGTGTGTTTTTTTCCCGAACTCATAATGTCATTTGGGGTGGAAGTCTCATGGTATTTCTGGTCCCTAGGGTTTTTTGAAGTCTTAATACCTTTGTGGTACCTAGGGTTATTTCCTTACCCAGAAATAGTTCTGGTATTGTCCCTAATACGTAGTTCTTGTAGCCGTGGGGCACTAACCAGAATATTCATTGGGCTGGGCTTGTTTGTGATGATTTGCAGGAGGGATATAAAAATGCTGGAATCCGTTCCAGGAGTATATGGTTCGTTGTTATGGTTGTGCACTCAGTTTGTTAGGGGAGAAGCAGGGGAAGGGTTTTTTCAGCCTCTGTTCTCCTTCTTCTCCTTTGAATCGTTTACATCTCTATTAGAAAATGTTCAGTTTCCCCTGAGTGTTAAAGAAACCATCTTTCTGGCATTTAATTTAGTAAGCTTTTTCTATACTGTCTGCAGTTTATATAAAATGAAAGCTGAGATTTTCAAAGAGGCTAATGAGACTTCTGATTTAGGGGCAAAGCCAAGCAGGAGAAATCTTGAGTGGAGTGGGAAATGGGAGGATATGGGCCAAATTTTAAAGGAATTCTCTGATCCTATAGACTGGGACTTCCCATCTGAACAAATTCAGAACCCAGCTGAGGTGGCAAAGTA
>VZDJ01000550.1:0-16141 GCA_008694505.1 Cyanoderma ruficeps | reverse complement strand
CGAATGCTTAGATATCAAGCACTGTTGTTAGAACAAGATGATGTTACCCTGAAAACAACCTCTGTTGCTAACCCTGCCATGTTTCTGTCCTCCACCTTAATTGACAATGAGCCTGAGCATGACTGTTTACAGACAATTGAAGAGGTATATTCCAGTCGACCTGACCTGAAGGATGTGCCCCTAGAAAATCCAGATTGAGAGCTTTTTACTGATGGGAGCAGCTTTATGAATAATAGCAAAAGAATGACAGGTTATGCAGTCACCACTCAAGATAAGGTAATTGAAGCGAAAGCCCTACCAGCAGATGTGTCGTCACAGAAAGCCGAACTGATTGCACTAATGAGAGCCTTAAACCTGAGCGAAAAAAAAAAGTAAATATATAGACTGACTCTAAATATGCATTTAGTGTTGTCCATGCCCATGGAGCCATCTGGAAAAAGAGAGAACTTCTAAACGCTCAAAGTAACCAAATCAAACATGCTGAACAAATACTTGCCCTCTTAGAGAGCATTAAAAAACCTGTAAAAATAGCTATCATGCACTGCAGAAGTCACCAAAAAAAAAAAACCACTCCAAAATTAAAAAACCGTTTTGCTGATAAAATGGCAAGAAGAATTGCAGAAAAAGATATTCTCGCAGTAATTCCACAAAAAGAAATTGATTTGTCGGGGTTCACCCCAAAATATGACCAAGCAGACCACAAACTAATCAAGTTTCTTAAAGCTGAGATCACAGAAAGTGAGTGAGCTGTTACGCCAGAAAATCAGGTCGTAGTGCCACCACCGATCCTGCGAGAACTAGCCCAAAAGAACACGAAAACACACACTTTGGGGTGGAAAACCTCCTGAAGCATCTAAAAAAAGTAATAATAGAAAAAAAAATGATTGATATTATACAGTCAGTGGTGAGCAAATGTGAAGTCTGCTGTAAAAACAACCCTAACACAAAGAAACGAGTTGTATTAGAAGTAACTAAAACAGGAGATCTTCCTGGAAATTACTGGCAAATAGATTTTTCGGAGTTACCACGCAAAGAGAAATACCAGTACATACTGGTGTTAGTCAACACCTTTAGCGGATGGCCGGAGACTTACCCCTGTCACACTAATACAGCTAAAGAAGTGGTAAAAGTCTTGCTCAATCATATAATTCCAAGGTTCAAAGTTCCCTTGAGGATGTCATCAGATAGGGGACCGCACTTCGTTGCAACAGTAGTCAAAGAAGTTAGCCGGATTTTAAGAATTACCTAAGATTTGCATACACCTTATAGACCCCAAGCGAGTGAAAAAGTTGAACGTATAAATAAGACTCTAAAAACACAAATTAGCAAAATTTGTCAGAAAACTTCCATGACATGAGTTCAAGCCCTGCCTATAGCCCTACTGAGAATCCGCATACAACCAAGGCGGAGAAATAACGTCAGTCCCTATAAAATACTGTATGGTAAACCATATCAGGTCCCCCATATTCCAGGTAAAATTTACATAAAAAAAACCCTTAATTTACACAGATATCTGATGGCTTTAGGTTCTACTTTGCAGAAGCTCCAGACTTACATCGTGCTCTCCAGACCCATAAAACTCGACACACCTGCGCATTCCTTCCAACCAAGAGATTGAGTCTACGTTAAGTAGTAGAACAATAATCCTCTAAAAGCCAGGTAAAGAAGACCATTTCAAATTCTCCTGACCACTCTCACTGCAGTAAAAGTTGCTAGCAAAGGACCCTGGATTCACTACTCCAGAGTTAAGAGAGCTTCTGCTCCTGAAACAACTGTAAAAACAAAAACTGATACAGACAAAGACATGTTTTAAATAATTTCTCCTCTACCTAAAAGAACTGTGCAAAATAATCATTGTTTTCCTTATGTAATACCTAACCACACAAGAAAATACTGCTGTTAGATGTCTGTAATTGTTGTTTAATATTAGCTGTTCACTATTGTTAAATAGTTTCTTGTAGATATTTAGAGTAGAGACTCAGCAAGGGAAAGGTCTTGTTGAGCCTCTAAAGGGAAGAAATGATGCCCTAAGCTTTAGCCTGCAGATTCTGTGTTACCTAAGGATGTAGTTCTGAGCCTCATATTAAGTGCTAGTAAGCTCTCTTCACAGGGTAGGTAGACAAAACAAATCCCTTTTCTGCTGAAAACCAAGGACGGCTTCCAGGCCCAAAGTATAAACAACGGTGGACCGGAGGGAGGAACAAGAAGGATGAGACCTCACAACCTGAAGCTGTAATTGGACAATTAAACCCCGATATGCAAATAGACCAAAACTGATAAAAATGTAGAACCTCGTAACGGGTCAGCCTTTTGTGTGTGGCGTTTTCTTAGTGCACTCTGGGTGCAGCCTCGGTCGGGCTCCTGTCCGGCCCAGGGTAGAACCCGGAGACCTTTCAATAAATACCTATTTTATTCTCTAACCCTGTCCAGTCTCTGTTTCAAGTCGGCCTTCTAGGCATCAGTGAGGATCATCAACATAAGAGCTAAACCATGAGTGTATGGAAAAAAGGGAAAGACTCACTAGTGCATGAAGAGGTTTTGGCTTATTTTTCCTGGATTTGTCTGAACTCACTTCTCACTCCTGTGGTAAATGTCTGGCAGTCTTGGTGCTGTCAGTGAGGGAGTCTCTGATTACAGGCACCAGCACTCAAATGTAGCTTGCCAACTTGAGGGGGTGTGAGAGGCTGAGAAGCTTAGCAGGTTGGACTGAATCCATGTGTTTCCTTAGCAGGAGGAGGGAGCCTTTGACACTACAGTATTGATTTGTGAAAGGAATGAAGGACTTGTCTGCAAACAAACTGTGAATCTGCTGGTAAATAAAGCTAGATACTGGGAGATAAAAGAAACAATGGGAAGAATTCCACTGATTGATAACCGGAAAGACAGATTTTGTCGAAGTTTCCGACACACAAAGGACTAAGCAGGCACAGCAGAGTTCAGGGGAAACGTCCTCCTTTTTCTTTATTCAAAATCTGACTCCATTTATATACATTTGTACAAAGGTCAAGAGATTGGCTACACAGGTCGCCACCTCTTTAACCTGGATGGTGAACATCACCATCAATCACATTTCTCCTCCCAGAGGAGAAATATGTAAACATTCTAAAAATATATATTGTTTACATGAAGCTGCATGAGAATCTGCTGTACAAAGTTACAAGCACTCAAAAGCAAGAAAACCTAGGGCGACAAGATTTGTTTTTACAAACAAACTGTAGGTCTGCTGATAAATAAAATTGAATACTGAGAGATGAAAGAAACAATGTGAAGAACCATAAATTCCATAAGGAATTCCACTAATTGACACAAGGAAAAGACAAAGGGAGAGGCTTATACATTAGAAGGGGGTCTTAGGTATTAGGTGTTTCAGGGAGTCTGTACCTCTCAAGTACCTCAGCCAATGGGGAAAGAGAGAGGGACACGTGGTTGGGAAATTAGGATAAAAAGGAGGCTGCGTCCTCCAAAAATTTGAGAGACCCCAGGGGAAACGCCTCATGGCCTCTCCCTTTATTTGAATAAAGCAATGGGACTCTTCTGTCTCCTTTTTGGACATAAACCTCTGATGTTTGTGGATTAATTTTCCTGACATTTTGGAAACTGTGAGGGTTTGCTTCTGCTGTTCAGATAGTGAAGTCAAATTTTAGAATAAATGAGATTGCATCAAGAGACACTCAGCTGCTCTCACCACTCTCTTCTGAAGAAAATTGGTCTGCAAGGCTCTGACATTTGACTTCTTAGCTCAAAAGGTAAAACTGGTGATAAGACTAGATGAGGTCGGTGTTGCGATCTGCTCTAATCACAGAGGAGAATGTCCTGGGGTGACTTTATGTTGCTTGTAACCCCAATCATCTGTTCTGTTTATGCTGGATATTAAGTTCTGTACCTTTTAGACTGGTTCCGAGAGCAAAGTGGGGGGCAGAAAAAGAACAGTTTGTTTTCGGAAACTGCTGCATTCCAGCGCCAGAGGGACTGATAAGAGACTGAGTGATCTGAGCTACACCTCATGAAAGGGACTTTTCTGAGTTTGCCATCTCTTCGGAGCAGTGAGAGGTTTTGTTGCTTAATATTGTTCATTTTTTAATGGCTAAATTTTACCAGGACAGTGAAGCTCATTTTCACATTCATTTTTTTGTGCTGGTGAATGCTTTGCCTGTTAAATTAACAGGTTTTTTCCACTTTTCTCCAAGGAAATATTTTCCCAAAGCAGCTGGGGGAGGGGCCGCTTGAATTTGCTTTCTAGAGGGACCCCGTTTGAAGGTTTCTTCCCAAATTTGCCCCAAACCAGGACAGGGCCAAGTGAGCTCTCTTTGGTTTATGAATCCTGAGGTTAGAAATATTCCCCAAAATGTGATTAAAAGCAAATGAGGTTAAATGTTGATATGAAAAAAATTAATATATTTTATTTAACAGTAAAAGAGGCAAAAAAAAGAAAGGGGGGGAAAAGAGAGAAAAGGGGGGATATGTGTGACAGACGGACAGGGAGAGTGTCAGAGACAGATTAAGTAGAAAGATATTGTGACAAACGACACTCACTTTTGAAAATTTCAAAGGATTATTAAACCTTAACAAAATACAATGAAAGACCGTATAAGGAGAAAGAGCAGCTCTGGGAGTCTCCATGACCAGCAGCCACGTGCTCATCTACAAAATGGATGTTCTGCTTTTTATACCCTTGGCCCCTCCCAAAATCTTGTCAGTCAACTTCTTCTCTGCCGTCTATTGGTGGAGATCACTTTCTTACAACTAGATTGGAGGTCAGGTGTTGCCATGCTGCTCCTCCTAGTAATGCGCCTGCCCTCCCCCAAATGCCCAGACCAGTGACAACAATACGAAGGGGAAGGGAAAGAGGACTATGGGCACAACATATCAAAATAACATAACTATGCATCTATAAAACCTGTCTTAACATACACATAATATTCATCTCTTAATTGTGAGAGCTGACCATTGCATTACCCATCTATAGCAATATCACCCCTCCATGGGTCCCAAAGATGTCTCATTGCTCCCTTCCATCTGGTCTTCTTGGTGGTGAGGATCCCCTGCTGAAAAGTATAAAATCCAATGGATTAATATACGTTTAGGCCAGGTGGGGATGCCCAGGTGCCTCCCCTGAGGGGGGCTAGTCTTCCACTGTCTCTTGCAAGACTGGATCTGTTGCATCATTTTGCATCACATGCAGTGCTCTGGTGCAGACTCTGGGGAACTGTTAGGGAGGCCTTTGATGGACCATGACACTACTTCAGCTGTCCCTCATGTCAATGTCCCATAGACGTGACTTTCCAGGGGTGGGGGGTGCCCCCATAGCTGAGCTAGTCTGCGCAGCGGAAGACAGGGGTTCACTGCCTCTGACAAGAGGCTTTTTGCCATACACCCAAAACCTCTCCTCCTCCCCCCTGGGTTGGGGGGAGTGTGTGCAAACCTGGCAACAGATAAGCCGGGGGCTATGGCCTCCACTCAAAGCTCTTGCCGTGGATGCTCTTCCAGTCTTATCCATTACTTCACAGATGCTTTGAACAAAAGTGGCACTTTTCTTATCTCTATCCCTTAGGCGATTTAATTCACAGTTCAGGGTTTCAGTCAGGCAGACCATTCAGCGTGGGCTTCAGTGGTGCAGATTCATTATACAGTTTTGCTATAATAGGGAAAAGTCCTTCATAAAAATGTTTAAGCCATAAACCATAACATTTCAGTCTTCGACAGTTGGCCATTATGATTTCTGTATATCAACATTGATCTTTATGCTAAATAACTGGAAAAAGAGAACTGTAGGTATTTTGGATAGGTATTGTGTTTTGCACCTTGTATCAACCATCATTGAAGCTACTGATCTTGCATCTTAGCTCATGGAGAAAGGGAAGCAAGGCTCATTTAAATTACTTGCTGTTGGGGGTTAGGTTTGTTCCTTTTTTACTCTAAAGAATTCTTTTCCCCATAAGTTACTAAGGAGACTAAGTCTTGGGTGCTTAAGGGTGCCTGACCAAAATAAAGAGGTGGCCAAAGCTCAGAGGGAGAGATAACTCAACTTTTGGGGCAGGTAAAGGACAGAGCTGGAGGCAGCTTGGCTTTCTGTTTTTTCGGCATTCGGGGAGAGAGAACGGCTGGGCTGCTGCTTGCTGCGGGAGGAGTTCACTGTTGCCGGAGGGGTCCAGTCCTGGGAAGTCTGCCATCATCTGCTCGAATGCCCTGGAATTCTGAGCTTCTCTGCTTGCCCTGTTGGAGCTGGGCCAGCCCTGCCCTGCCGTCGTGGCTTCTTCGTGGCTTCTTCGGCACTGCTCTTTTTGCTACAGTGTGACCCTGCACGCCCCTGCCCTGCCAGGACACCCTGCACCTGCCTGCTGGGGACATCCTGCCATCCTAGCTACCAGTCTGGGACTTTTCCACTGTTTCCAGCTTGGTGCTCTGAGGGTCCTGCAGGGGCACCGAGACCAAACTGCCCTGGGTTTTTGTGAAGCAAAGCCCTCAAGATTCTTGGTGCTGTTTTGTTATTAATGCTGTAGTTGTTTTTGTTTGCTTTGTTATATATACTAGTAAAGAATTACTATTCCTATCCCCAAATCTTTGCTTGAAAGCCTCTAACTGCAAATTTATAATTGAAAAAAAGGGGGGGGGGGGTGGTTTACATTCTCCATTCCAAGGGAAACTCCAACTTTCCCTGGTAGACACTTGTCTTTCCAAACCAAGACACTTGGGAAATTACTGCTTTTGTTGTTTGATTTTATACCAGCTTGCACTCCTATTTAAAAATAAATAAATAAATCCTCTTTTTTCCTGAAGTCTTGTTGTACCATCCATTGCAAAAGCAAAGCATGCTGGGCCTAGGAAACCACAGCACTAAATAACTCTGGCCTTTGACAGAAGTGATATGTAAGGTCTTAGAAATAATAGAGTTTTTTGAGGTCTAAGATTAATGTTCATTTTCTTGAAGGAAAGGAAGAAAACAAAAGACAAAAAACATTTTAAATAGTCTAATTTAAACTGACATGGATTGAAGAATTTGGGCAGGTTTTCTTACACAGTTTTCTTACTACTTTTTAGGCCTCTCTGCATATTACTTTTTTGCTCTTCCTGTTCATAGAATAATTTAGGTTGGAAAAGACCTTTAAGAGCATAGAGTCCAACCCAAACTAACACTGCCAAGTCTATCAGTAAACCACATTCCCAAGTGCCACATTGTGAAAAATAAGGTTCACTTTCATAGAAAAATATATAAGCTTAATAAAAATTAAAAAAAGACAATTAGGAGACAGACAAGCAAAATAGTTGACAGCCAGGTGCCGGGAGAGTTAAAACTAGGAAAGAATTTCTAAACTCAAAGGAATATTTGAATAATGCATTAGGTTCTTTTGAATATGTAGCAAACTGGTACATTTAAAGGAGTGTTTTTCTGAGTTAAGGTGTGCTTTCTGGCTGCATGCCCCTCCCCCTATTTCACCAATTTAGCATTTCATTACTCCTTGTAGATAATATAACTCCTTGTTCTTGGTGGCACCTCTTGGTCATCTCATGTCTCATTTTCTGATAACAGATGATCAATAAATTCCTTCTTGGAGCTTTGGTTCATCATTATCTTTATCTGGATAATTCAGGAATGCAGGAGGATTCCCTCTATCCTCCAGTTTAGCCAGTTTAGATGTTACAAAAAACAGTCTTTACTTTTAATATTATGCTACAACCTAAAAATATATACATTCATCACATCACTATTTCTAAACCCTGTTAATAATAGTATAACCTTCCCACATCATACATATAGCATTAATTTTAATATTTGTGAAAAGCCAACTTTATAATATGCATTCATAACACACATCTAGACATCTTTTTAATACCTCTAGGGATGGTGTCTTCACTTCCCTGGTCAGCGTGTTCCATTGCCTGACAACCCTTTCAGTGAGGAATTTTTTCCTAATATCCAATCTAAACCTCCCCTGGTGTAACTTGAGGCTGTTTCCTCTCATCCTATCACTTATTACTTGGAAAAAGAGACTGTCATAGGTTAACACAGTTTGGTTTTTTAGTTAAGAGAATATTGCTCTGCCAGGACCTGGCACTTTGTTTTAAAAAAGACAGGGACCTATCAGGAGGCAGTTCTTTCTATTGGCAAGTGGTTTGACCACTAAAAGAGTTGAAAGTGACTTTTGGTAATACTCATATAAAACTGAGTGTGCCCAAGCCAACCACTTTTTTTTTCCCGGCCGGAGGAGAAGGTAACACCACTCTGAGGGGAGGCCCAGTCTGGCCAGGCCCCCCATCAGCTGCTGGGGGTGGGGGTGGTGGCTGCAGCTGAGATCCCTGACTGCTCCAGCTGCTCCAATCTTAGTGGCCTTGAAGTCAGCAGCTGCCAGGAGAGAAGACAACCTAAGCAAAAATTTAACTCTTTCTTGGCACAGATAAAATTTCCAAAGCCCTAACTTTTCCCTTAGTGAAAGAAAGACCAAATTAAAAATATGTAAAAAGACAATATAAAGATATCTAAGTCAGTAAATGAAGAGTAACTTCTTAAGTAAGAGAAATGACAAGTTGGATGAGTCTTAGGCTGAAATCTCCAGAAATTTTTAGTAACAGACTGTAATATGAATATACCAAAGTATTCCTTTAAATCATAGACAATACAAATTAAAGAGATGATTTATAGATTTTAAAGCAAAAGTATCTGTGATTTACTGAGTGAATATTAAATTAGAAGTTGTGATTTGATAATCCCATGAGAAGTTTGAACAGAGAAAAATAAAGAAAAAGCCCTCTGCCTTCTGCCAGTAAAAAAGTAAAAAAAACCCAAAAACTCTGTTCCCTGAGTTGAAGAATCCTTTGCCTTTAAAGTTGTTTATCTTTAAAAGTGCCACCCCAAGATGTGAGTCTACAACCCATATATAGTCACAGAAAAAACTATGTAATATGGAAAATTCCACAACTGCAAAAATTCCCCGGGCAGCCTGCATTTGTGTGAGTTAAAAGCCACAAGCAAACTGTTTCTCTTGTAAAAATTTACCAAACAACAAGAGAGACTTCTCTCTCAAAAACTGAATAAAAGACTGTTTTATAAGTAGTACTAACCTAAAGTTCTGACTTTTACCTCTTTACACTATTTGTAAAAAATGAACAGTTGTAGTGAAAAAAGAAGTTAGTTTAAAAATTTCATTGTAGTTTTTTCTTTTCTTATTTTCTTCTTCTTAGTATATATTAATAAACTGTTTACCTTAAGTTAAAACCTGTTTTGCCTTTTTCTCCCAAATCCTATCTCCCAAAAATAAAAATAAAAAACAAACACTAAATTCAACAAATATAAAACCACTACAGAGACTGACACCCACCTCATTACAACCTCCTTTCAGGTAGTCGTAGAGAGTGATAAGGTCTCCCCTGAGCCTCCTTTTCTCCAGGCTAAACAACCCCAGCTCCCTCAGCCACTCCTCATAAGACTTATGCTCCAGACCCTTCACCAGCTTTGTTGCCCTTCTCTGAATACACTCTAACACCTTGTCCCAGTTTGAGACAGATTTGGGAAGAAACTTCCCAAAATGATGTCTCCTCTAAAAGGCAGATTCCAGCAGCCCCTCCCCCAACCAGTTTGGGAGAAAAATCTCCTTGGAGAAAAGTGGAAAAACCTGTTTATTTAACAAGCAGAGTGTTCACAAGCATGATAAAATGAATAATAATAAATAATAAAACTTCTAGCTGCTCTGAAGAGATGGTAGGTTCAGAGATCCAGAGTCCAAAAGTCCTTCCTGTAAGTATGGCTTCCTCCAGGCTAGGAGCTGGCAGGGCAGCATCCCAGGGGTCTCCCTGCCAGGGTTTTCTGGTGTGGGCTCCCGGTCCTGGTCTTCTGGACCTGAGCAGAGCTGAACAGTTCCAGAGGAAGAAGCCACAGTCCAGGAAAACTTTATGTCTTGGCTAATGAACTAGAAGCAAGCTTAAAAGCAATGGGGAAAAAAAAACAACCTCTCCACCTGTCCGTGCCACAGACAATATGCCGAGAGGAAGGAATCCCGGGGGAGGAAGTGAAGCTTCTGCACACACACAAACTGTGTGCCATAAAAGCATTCCATGACTTCCCCCCCCNGTTTCGCTCTTAAAGGCACAAGACTTATATCTGGACAAAAAGACAGACGATAGGGATACCAGACCATACAGTCACCCCAGGACATACCTCAATGTTCTTCTTGTAGTGATAGGCCCAAAACTGGATATTGTATTTGAGGTGTGGCCTCACTAGTGCCAACCGCAGGAAGATGATCACTGCCCCAGTCCTGGTGGCCACACTATTGCTGATACAAGCCAGGATGCCATTGGCCTTCTTGGCCACCTGGGTACAATGGCTCATGTTCAGCTGCTGTCGACCAGCACTCCCATGTCCTTTTCCTCTGGGCAGTTTACCAGCCACTCATCCCCCAGCCTGTAGCACTGCAGGGGGTTGCTGTGACCCAAGTGCATGACCCGGCACTTGGCCTTGAACCTCAGCCCATCAACTCAGCCTGTCCAGATCCCTCTGTAGAGCCTTCCTACCCTCCAACAGATCAACACTCCTGCCCAACTTGGTGTTGTCTGCAAATTTACTGAGGGTGCATTCGATCCCCTTATCTAGATCATCTGTGCATCCTTGGCATAGGCTATCTCAGGAGAAGGTATTTCAAGAATCCAAAAGGCTATTGGTGGGCTGACAGTATGGCTGCCTTGGAGATGGAGGAAATGAAACAGTTGTCTACTTTGCCTGGTCTCTCAGAGGACCCTTCTGTTGGGGGGCTGATGAAGGTCAAAGAACAGGTGCTGATCACGGCAATATCACACCGACCCAGACTCCCTGAGATCCATGGGATGATTCATCAACTGGAGAGCAAAGGAGTGATCAACAGGACACACCCACTTTATAGCTACATTAGGCTCTTGAGAAAGTCAAATGGAGACTAACACTATGAGAAGAATGGACAAGGAGACCAGCTCCTTTTTGCGCACTCCGCTGCTGCTCCAGGTTGCGCACTCCGCCGCTGCTCCTGATGGACGATGCAGAGAAGGAGGTGTTCAGCTTTGTCACAGGGCAGAGCTGGGTCTTCCTCCTGGAATAGATCTTGGGAAGACACCGTTGGGGCTTGTGGTCTAGGGGTGTCTGTCTGGCCAAATGCTGTTGAAGTTATGGTGATGAGGTGGAATCCAGCTCTGATTGGTGTGAGGTTCCCTATGGTCCTGCTGACCCAGAGTGGTCATTCATAGTCTTTGGTTTTGTGTTAGCTCATTGTTTTTAGGGGTTTTATGTCTGAATAGTGTTCCATGAGCACTTGGGGCTTTTTCGTTTGCATGTCGGGTGGCGTAATCAGTTGCCATGCGGAAAGCAGGACTGAATAGTTACAATATGGTCTCAGATAATTATCATTTAACAGAGAAAACATTTAGGAAAGGTATTTCCAATTGCAATAACAATAGGTCTGAGCTAAACGATACTTAACAGAGAAAAGTCTTACTTTAGGCAAGGTAAACTGTATCCAGCTGAGAAAGTACTTTACTTAACTGAACTCAGAAACTTGTATTTTATTTCTTACAACTAGATTATCATAGCCTGAGTGAAGTCACACCACTAAGCGCTGCTGTACTGGGCATGCTGGAACTTCAGTATGAACTGGAGTCAAAGGCAGCCCAGTGGTGCCACAACTGATATCCCTAATGCATTTTTCTCAATCCCTCTGGCAGCAGAGTGCAGGCCACAGTTTGCTTTCACTTGGAGATATGTCCAGTATACCAGCAATCAACTGCCCCAGGAGTGGAAATGCAGCCCCATCATCTGCTATGGACTGATTCAGACTGTACTGGAACAGGGTGAAGCTCCGTAACTCCTATAATACATTGATGATAGCATTGTATGAAAATACAGCAGAAGTGTTATGTGACAGTCGTAAGTGGGAGACAGAAATCATGAATTGAGTCCTCTTGATCATGAGACAAACAGCCTGTTTTATTGTTCAGAACTCTCTTATATAGGGACTTCAAAACTCCCAGATCTAGACACTGATTGGTCTGAATCTTAGCCCTGCCCAGCTCCTTGACTGGTGATATGTCTGCTTTCTGAACTGACTATGGTTGATATTGCCGAAGCCGGAACCTCCGTGCTAGCTCAAATTTCCAGCACGGGCAATAGAGTGTGGGACACCTACTGCGAGCCAAACAGCAGGGCAGGCATCTCTGAACTTTTCAGTTCAGCAGCTTAGGTATCTTTCTTTGGTGCAGGAAGAGGGCAGGGATCGAGGAAGGGAGATCTGTTGTCTTAGATCCAAAGAGTTTATTATCTGAATTGCCGTGACAAACAGACCCCGAGCGCTGGGCTCAACAAGTTATATAACATAGGGGTTTGGGCAAGCCACAACTTCCAGCCAATCGCGGGGAAGCGAAAAAAGGTAAACAAAGGGTTTTGGGGCTAATAGGGAACCAGTAAAAGGAAAACAAATTATATGGACAAATGAAAATTGGTTTGGGGAGAGATTGGCTTAGAATCTTCAGGAAAAACAGACTGTGGTCTGGATAACTGACAGCAGCAGTTTTTGAGACAGAACCCCAGACCGAGACTAAACAAAGGGGTACAGAACCATTTAGAAACTTTAAAGCTTGAACAGACTCCAATAGGTTGAGGTCTCTGTATGAGTTCTATTATTCACCTAGGGACTTGTAGAACAAGCCAAGTCAGCCTAATTGGACTTGCCATGACCAAATTTATTTTGTCTAGCTAATAGATTAGCTACCACAAAGAAGCTTTTAAGAAAGAGAGGAAAATAGTCCCACTCCTTCATAAAACTGTTTTTGCCATAAAACAAAATAAGGTCAAGGGACTTGCACAGGAGATCCAGCTTTCAGGAATAAAATAGCACGATGGATGTTGTCAGATCCCAATGGATGTAAACACCAAAATAACAGCCATGTCCCCACCAAATAATAAGAAAGAAACACAATCATTTTTAGGTGTTGTGGGATTTTGGAGAATGTACATTCCAAATTGCAGTCTGATTTTAAACCCTCTATCAAGTGATCTGGAAGAAGAATGATTTCAAATGGGGCCCTGAGCAGTGACAAGCCTTTGAACGAATCAAGGAGATAGTTCATGCTGTAGCCCTTGCACCAATCTGAATAGGACAAGATGTAAAAAATGGTCTTTACACAGCAGCTGGGGAGAATGGCCCTACCTGGAGCCTCTGACAGAAAGCACCAGGGGAGACTCGAGGTGGACCTCAAAGTTTTTGGAGTCGGGGATACAGAGGATCTGAGGCTTGCTATACTCCAACTGAAAAGGTATAATAAATGAAAAGCTAGAATTGCCAATGCATCAAGCAATATTGCCAATTTATTAATTTGTTCGATAAAAGAGTGAGCAATTACAGTGCCGGCTGTGCCGGCGTCACTGCCCCAAGCAACACACAAATTCAGCTCTTGAGCGGTGGTCTTCTTATACCATTCTTGGCACTTCACTTCCCCAAGTTTTTTGTTATTTTCTGCTTGCTTTTCTTCATAATCAGCAGTTGCGATTTTTGAAGGTCTGTTGGGGAGGTGGTCCGAGATGGTCTTCTGATGTCTCTCCAGCCCCCCCACCAATCTTCCTTTAAAATATCTTTTTCCACTAGCATTATTTTTGGTTATATAGTTTGGTTAACAAGCATATATATTGTGTTAGTCAGCATACATTTTGTAAGCCTCCTTTCAGTCATTACACAACCCAAAGCTAGCAGGGCCCCAACACCTGTCTACATGAGGCCCCTCTCTCAGTTACAAAACCTCAAAATCAGCATGTTTCAAAATATCTCTGTAAAGCCTGTAAGTTTATGTTACTCCCAGTTCCCCTTTTAATGATTACAAATTCTTCTATACTTATACTAAGGACAGTTAAAACTTATACAAGGTCATCAAACAATTACAATTTTGTTGTTAAAACAAACTGTTAACTAAAAGCCTACTGTTATACAGTTGTCTTGTTAAACCCTACTTCCATGCCTTACTTAGCTGATTTAAAACTCTTCTTTATAATAATCCCATGGTCTCTGTCCACATTGCCCACAGACACACATGCTATTTGATTGACACGAATTACAACCTGATTTCTCACAAAGGAAATACTGGCAGCTTATAAAGGGGTCTGAGATTCTTTGGAGGTGATTGGTACTGAAGCACAGCTCCTCCTGGCATTCCAGTTACCCGTGTGTCCTGGGTTATAGAGTATATTCAATTTTCATCTGCTGAAAAAACAGTTGGGGGCGGGTGCCTTTTGATAATGGCCCAACGGTTAATACCAGGTAGGGCATTGTTCTTATCTTTCGCCATGATGGGCCATTACGACTCCCCAAGCTGTTTCCCCTTCCCAACACATACCCACATTCCATCATGCCTATTGTGAGATGCTCCACCCAGTGGGAGGAGCCATCCATTCCTACCTGGATAAAGCTGGAACTCGGGACCAGGACGCCCCTTTTTCTTGCTTCATCCGATTACGGGAAGAAGGCTGGACCCTTTGCACCACCTCAGGACCCTTTTTGCTACTGGATCATCTCTGCCTCAGTGGAGCCACATCTGCCACTCCAGGAGGACTCACTTTTGGACTGCTTCTGACACCCTGACTAACAGGTCATCAGGTTGTAGCTTTAACCTTGTCAGGGCTTTCCAAAATTGTTGTTTGTTTGTTTGCTGGTTTGGTGGGGTGGTTTTGTTTTTTTTCTACCACATTTGTATTCTTATATTCTTAGTAAAGAGCTGTTATTCCTATTCCCAAATCTTTGCCTGAGAGCCGTTAATTGCAAAATTAGAATTTGGTGGGGGGTGAGGGGTTTACATTCTCTATTCTAAGGGGAACCCCAGTTTCCCTGGCAGATACCTGTCTTTCTAAACCAAGACACCGTGCTGGGCTGTTTTTTTCTCTCCCTCTCTCTCTCTCCTTTTTATTGCTATTGGTTTTGCTATTACATTTACTTTATTTCAACTGTTAGACTGTTCTTGTCTCAAACAATAAGTTTTACTTTTTTTTTTTTCATGATTCTCCTCCTCATCCCACTGTTCATGGGCAGGGGGGCAGGTGGTGCTTAGTTTCTGGCTGGGGTTAAACCACAAAAGTCACCATATCCTATATTTTAAAAACCCATCTTAAAAGTGTAAGGGATTTGCTGGTGTTTGGTGCTGCTATCTGGCTAGCTCTTGTACCGAACTCGTATTTAAGGGTACAGCTTGGTACCTTTCCGATCTTGTGGGTCTTGGTTTCAGGCAGAAACATGGCTTTGGCGTGGAAGAAAGGAGGACTTCACATGAGTTCAACAGGGTTTTATTTTACCCAGCGGGTGGTCCACGTAGAAGTGAGTTTTTTACCTTTGGGTCTCAGTTTAAGTACAGGGGGTGTGGTAAGGGCAGGGGACAGTCTAGAACCAATCGCAGAAAGGGGGGGACTGACCCAGGACAAAAGGACAATTAGCAATACAATTCTATACATAAAAAGGGGATGGAAGAAATGAGACCCTGCCAAATCACATGACATTCCCACTAGAATCTTCCAGGCTTCAGGGCGGGGTTGCAGAGTGATGGACAGGACTCATAACTCGGAAAAGACCAAAAAGGGTTTAACATAGGGATACAGGGACAAACCATTTTAAAGCAAGGAACAAAAGCATGCAGAACTTGGCAAAACCCAAAATGCACCACAACAGCGATTTTAGCTTTGTTTATCAGGTAGATGTTGCAAAATGTTTGTGATGACTGTGTATTTAGCTCTCATTAAAATTTATGAAGAGTTTTCATAGCACTTATGCTCCCATCCCATGTACACAAGGTAAAATGGAATGTAACAGAAGTATTTGTTTTAATACTGAAGCATAGCTCCTTTTTTGCCTCAATCTTCAATGGGAACCTCTCTTCCCACAACTTTTGAGTGGCTGGACACCAGGATGGTGATTAGGAGAGAAAAGTCCCTCCCACTGCAAGACAAGATGGGGTTCATGACCACCTGAGGAACATGAATGTACATCAGTCTATGGGACCCAGTGAGATGCATCCCAGACTCTTGAGGGAATTGGCTGATGTAGTTGCCAAGCCACTCTCCATGATATGTGAAAAGTCATGACAGTCAGGTGAACTCCCAGGTGACTATTGAGGTCCGCTTTCTTGGGGCTGCTTACCGGCTAGCTTGCCC
>VZDJ01000546.1:3166-13688 GCA_008694505.1 Cyanoderma ruficeps | reverse complement strand
CCCCTGCCAGGAGCCCCTCCCGCGCACCCCCGGTACGCCCCCCGACCTCCGGGGTCCTCTCCCGGATCCCTCCCGAGACCCAAAGGACTCTCCTGTGCCCCCCCCTGCCCCTGAACTCCCTCATTCCCCAGGGCAGGCCCTGCCCTGGGTCCCGAAAACCCCCTGACTGCACCCCTTCACCCCCCAAAGGGTTTTTGGGGACCCCCTGAGCGCCCGCCGGGCTGTTTTTGGGGACCCCTGACCCCTCCCACAGACCCCCTGGCTGCTCCTCGACTACCCCGTGGCGATGCCCAGCAACCTGGAGCCGGTGAGCGAGACCCCCCAAAATCCCACCAGGTCCCCCCTCTTCCCGCGCCCCCCGGCACCTCTGACCCCTGACCTGTGTCCCCCCAAACCCCGAATCCCTCGGCCACCCCCAGGACAGCACCTGCTCTGATCTCTGGGGGCTGCACTTCGGGGCACTGGCTCTGCAGAGGATGTTGGGGGTGGCAGGGAAGGATTTGGCCCCCCTGCTCAGGACCCTCCTCGCCCAGCTCCACTTTGTGGCCGAGTGTCCCATCCAGGTGGGTGGGGGTCCTTGGGGGGCTGCCAGGGGGCGTGGGGGTCCTGGAAGTCGGGGGGGGTGTTGGGAGGTTCTGGCTGGGCAGTTTTGGGGTGGTCCCAGGGAGGCTGAGGTGAGTCTGGGGGCCTGAGGGGCTTTGGGGACCCCACAGGGGTCTGGGGGTTCCCTGAGGTGTCCAGGGTAACTCTGAGGCTCTTGGGGGGTGCAGGAGCTCTGGGGCATTTCAGGGGTTCCCCAGGGTGGTTCAGAAGGGGTCTGGGGTCCCCCGGGGGGCTCCTGTGACATCCCCCCAGGACCCCCAGGGCTGTGTCCGGCTGGAGACGGTGAACGTGTCGCAGCTGCTGGAGACCCTGGCCCAGCACCTGGGGGGGCTGCAAGGGAGACCCCTCCACTTCCCCGGCTGTGCCCGCCTGCGCTGCCTCCCAGGTACCCCCCGGGACCCCCGAGAGACCCCCGCAACCCCCCAGGACAGCCGCTGACCCCCATCTCCCCCCAGGCCCGGCGCTGACCGGCCCAGCGGCGCGGCACGAGGGGACCTTGGGGACCAGGCAGGGCCCCCCCAGCCCTGCTGGACACGGGCTGGTGCTGCTGGGCGGAGTCGGGGGGGCCCTGGGCCTGGTGGCAGCAGCCTGGGTGCTGTGGAGGAGACCCTGTGCCCAGGTGGGGACACTGGGGGGCACAGGGGACACGGGAGGGGGTGGCGTTGCTGGGGGCACCGGGGGCGGTGGGGGCACTGGGTGTGCTTTGTGTGCCGGGGACGCTGCTGGGGACACTGTGGGTGCCGGCTGTCCTCGGGTCACTGGAAGGACTGGGGACACTGGGAGCACTGGGGAGCACTGGGAGGTCACTCCCCTCAGCCCCCCCAGCCCGCACAGGGACCCCCGACATCGGAGCAGGACGGGACCTGAGTGGCCGGGCGGTACCTGGGGACAGACGCAGGTACCGGGAGGGCTCCTGGAGCCCGGGATCGCCGGGAATGTCCTCAGGGGGGCCAGGGGAAGCCCCTGGAACATCAAGTCCTCACCCTCTACCTCTGTCCAGGCTGGCCTGAGCCACTGGTGAGAAACGGGGACCCCCCCAGCTCCCTGCTGGAAGCCCTTGGGGGTGCACCGGGATCTCCCGGAGCCACGGAGAGACGAGGGGGCCCAGCCTGGCCCCCCGCAGAACCCATAAAGCTGATGTTGGCACCCCGACTCTGACCCTGCTCTGGGAGGGACTGGGCGGACTGGGAGGAGCGTCTGGGGGAACTGGTACAGAGCAGGGTGGACGCAGCAGTGCCCAGCCGGTGTTTATTGGGGGTCTCAGAGGGGCGGGGGGCTCCGGTAGCGCAGCTGGGGCTGGGGCCACTGGCGGGGCAGGAGGTAGAGCAGGGCCAGCAGGGCCAGCAGGGCCACGGCCCACGGTGACAGCGGCGTCCACGGCGTCAATGGTGACAGCTTGGCCCACGGTGACAACGGCGCCTGGGGGACAACCACGGCCACCTCCTCACTGCTCCCCGCCGGGCCTCCTCCATCGGACTGCGCCGTCCCTGTGTCCTCCTCCTCCTCCTCCTTGTCCCCTGTCCCCTGGGCAGAGCCTCTGGGTTAGTGGCTGAGGGGACCCTGCGGGGTGTCCCCCGAGCCCACCCTCACCTGGCTGGCCGCCGCCGTGGCCTGGATGTCCGGCTGGCTGCGGGGGCACCAGGGGCGCCTGCGGGAGGGAGAGGAGGGTGAGGGTGCTGAGGTGGGGACTCCGGAGTGTCCTGGGGATGTCCCCTGCCCACGCGTCCCCCCGTACATGGCCCAGGCGTCTCGCATCTGGCCCAGCTGCTGCCGCAGCCTCGTCGTCTCCAGACGCAGCTCCTGGTGCGGAGAAGGGGATGGGTGGTCAGTCTCTGCCCTTGACCCCCACGTGGAGAGCGGCCACCACGGGGCTTTGCTGTGGCCCGGGGGCTCTGTGGCCACTGTCTGGGCTCACACCGAGGCCGGAGGTGCCGTACCTGCACCACTGTCTCGTAGTCCTGCAGTGCTGCTGTCAGCTCCTGCACCCGCTGCCCTGCCTGTGGGACGGGGGCTGCAGGTGAGGGGCCGTGGGAGGGGGCTGGGGGTGGGACAGCCGAGGTGGTGGCAGCGTCACCGGGCAGCGCTCACCTGGGCAAGAGCTGCGTCCCGGGCAGAGAGCAGGGCAGTGCCACGGCAGAGCTGGGCCTGGGCAGAGAGGTGGGGACAGGGACTCCGTGTCGCCGTCTGACACAGCCCCCAGCACCGCCCACCGCGGCCGCTGTGCCGCCGCTCACCTCCAGGCTGGCCGTCCGGGCTGCCTGCGCCTGGATCTGCTCCCGCAGTCCCTGGCCCTCGGCGAGGAGCCGCTGGTTCTGCCGGGGGTGACACAGGGCTGGGGTTCCCCGCGGCACTGCCTCGCTGGGGCAGACCCCGGCTCCAGGCTCACCTCCTCCTGCAGAGCCTCGGCCCGCGAGCACAGGTTGCGCTGCTCCTTCTCCTGGGGGAAGAGGAGGGGACCGTGAGGGTGACCGTCCTGGGGTGGCCGTGAGGGGACACCGTGTGACACCGCACCCGACGCTGTGCGGCACCCCAGCTTAGCCTCTCACCGCGTGCCGTGCCTGCCGCCGAAGCTCAGCGTTCTCCTCCTCCAGCTGCTTCACCACGGCCTTCGTGTCATCCAGCTCCTCCACGGCCACCCTGGCCTGCTCCAGCGCCTGCCGGCTGCTGCCGGGAGCAAACGGCGTTTCAGCATCCCCAGGACACCGATCCAGACCCCGTGCCCCTCGGGAGCCCCTCGGGAGCACCTTCGCAGCTGTGCCTGGAGCTGCGCGATCTCCTCGGCCAGGCGGGCGTTGAGCTCCTCGGCCAGCTCAGCATCCCGCTGCAGTTTGGCGTTCTGGGCCGCCAGCTGCCGGGCACGGCTCCGCAGCCCCGCGGCCTCGGCGCTGCCGGGGAGTCCCACCGGTCCCGGGGTGCTCCTGGAGCACGGCCAGGGACGGCGGGGTGTCCCCGCAGCGGGCACTTACGAGGCGGTGATGTCTGCGCTGTCACCCTGGAGCTGGGCAGCCGCTGGGGACGCCTCGTCCTCTGCAGGACGGGACGCAGCGGGCTGTTTGTGTCCCTACTGGGGCCACCCCAACTCCCTTTTCCTGCACCAACACCCACCTGCTGGCGCTGGTCCGGTGTCACCAGTCACCACGTCCTGCTCCTCGGCCCTGTGAGCACGGAGCCAGGGATCAGCGCCGCTGGCCGCTCCAGCCGGCCCCAGGCGCTGTCCCTTCCCTCGGCGCTGACCCGTCCTGCCGGCACGCCGCGATCCAGGCGCCCATGGCGGCGCGGAACCGGGTCCAGTCCAGCGCCGTGCCCGCGGCCGCGGGGTCCAGCGCCCGCCGCAGCGCCCGCAGCCGCCCGTCGTGCCCGCTGTGCCCCGTCATCGCGGCCACGTACTCGACAACCCGCTGCGGCTGCACCATCCCTGGGGCGGGCGGAGCGCTCAGGGACACGGCGGTGACCGGCCCGGGGAGTTCGGCTGTGGCCGCCACGGCCCCAGGGGGTTCGGCTACCTGTTCGCTCGGGGTCGCAGGCAGCGAAGGTGCAGTCCAGGGCAAACTCGTCCGAGCAGCCGCTCTCGGCAGGGGCTGAGGGGGGGACATGGGTTATGGAGGGGCCCGGCGCCTCACCCCCGCCCCGCTCCTTCATGGTCCCCGCACCTGGCAGGGGGGTGACGGCGCCCGGGGCGCAGGGACCCTCTGCAGCCATCGCGTTCGGGGCGTGCTCCGGTGTGGCCGCTGCCCCGGGGCACGGCCGGGGCCGGGGGTTTCCGGGGGGTCCCGGGAGCGTCGAGGGGCTGAGGGGGAGCCGGTGGGCGGGGCGGGAATCGCCTCACGACGGGGAAAGGGGCGGGGCCTCGCGCGAGCCGGTCCCGCCCAGAGCGCGGGGGCGGGGCCACGGGAAAAGGGGCGGGGCCCACCCGGTCCCGTCGCAGTTCCGCTCGGAACCGTCTCGGTTCCGCCGCTTCCCAATGGTTTTTACGGCTTTTACGGTTTTTATTGAACGATAAATCCCTCCGCGCTTCCCCCCACACCACCCGGGCCCCTTCAGAACCCCCGCAGCAGCTTCTCATAGCGAGAGTCCAAGTTCCGGACCAGGAACATCGACAGCATCATCAGGGAGAGCTGGGAGCAGAGAACAGGATCAGCCCTCCGGGATCCCCTCGGACCCCTGACCCCCCTCCCGGCCACCCTGAACCCCCCACGGACCCTTCTGGCCACCCCGAATACCCACCAACCCCCTGGCTCCCCACGGACCCTCCCCATAACCCTCCCTGGCCCCACCTGCTGCTGCCCAGCCCACCCAACCGATGGTCCCACAGCCTTCCGACCACCCCCAAGCCCCCCCAGCTCAGCCCCCCCACCCCCCGATATCCCCCCTACCTCTCCCAGGCCGATGCCTATGCAAACCCCCACGATAGTGACCAGGTTTCCAGCCAGCCAGCTCTGGACCTTCTCTTTGCAGCCCTGGGGTGACAACTGGGGGTCACCTGGAGCCCCCCACAGAGCTCCAGGACCCCCCAATTCCCCCGTGCCTCACCCTGGGGAAGATATCCTGGGGGACAGCCGTGGGGCAGCGGCCGTGGGGGAACATCCACGGGGTCTTGTGGGTGCTGTTGGATGCCCTGAGGCAGGAGCAGGCAATAGTCCTGTCCTTGTCCCTGGTGGTGTCACTGTGGTGGTCCCAGTCCTGGGGTCCTTTCCAGCCACAGCAGGCGAGCTGGGGGGGACAGGGGGTCAGTGTGGTGGCCGTGGGGTGGCTCTGGGGTCCTTTTGGGGGGATCTCACCTGCTGCTGGACAGCGTCCCAGCCCTCGTGGTGGTCCCCAGGTGGTCCCTGCGCCGGGTAGCCCCGGATCAGCTCCTCTGTGTAGGTGGCCACCTTCGCAGCCAGCTGGGGAGGTGGATCAGCACAGCATTGCCCCGTGACCCCGAGGTGTCCCCCCCGACCCCGGGATCCCCCCGCAGCCCCGGGTTTGTCCCCGCACTCACAGCTGCACGCTGAGTGTAGACGAGGATGGCCACTGTGATCTGGGCAGCGAAGAGCAGCAGCAGGAACCCAAAATACTTTCGGGATAAACACAAACGGTGGGGGTCAGCCAGGCCTCCCTCCCAGCCCCTCCCCGGCACTGGAGGCAGCTCGGAGGGGTCCCCCCAGTCCCCGCTGCTGCTCCTCAGGCACAGGATGTGGTGGCACCACGTGGCCCCGTGGTCGCCCCAGGAAGTTACAGCACAGCAACCCCAACCCCCTCCCAGTTCCGTGACCCCCTCACGACCCCCCCGAGCCCCACGACTCACCAGCCCCAGCATGACCTTGACCTCCTTGAGGGCCCCCAGGCACCCCAGGAATCCCAGGAACATCGTGACGATGCCGACCCCAGAGAAGCCATAAGACCAGACCCTCAGGCTGACCAGCGGTGACCCTGGGGGACACGGTGGGGGGGGTCAGGGAACCTCCCAGCCCGGAGTGCCACACGTCTTGGGGTGCCCCACGTTTTGGGGATCCCTTACCCAGCACAGCGGCGAAGCTCTGCCGGTCGAAGAGGACCCAAAAGCTGAAGGCGAGGAGGAGGATGCCGAGGAACTGCAGGGGCCGGGATGGTTCAGTTCAGGAAACGGGGGACCCCCAGTGCCCACAAACACTGGGAGATTGTTGGCCACCCCCAGGTCCACCTGTGTCCCCTCAGGCCCAGGTTCCCCCATCTCCCCCTGTCCCCCAAGTCCTCCCAAGCTGTATATCCCACATTTCCCCCCTGGCCTCCCAAGCTGTACCTTCCCCTCTCCCCGCTGCTCCCCAAGCCCCCCACCAGCCCCACTCACGAAAAAGAAGAGGTTGAGGAGGAAGACGAAGCACTTGGTGCAGCCGAGGCAGCTTTTGGCGCTCATGTCTGCACGGGGGTCACGCACACGCGGGCTCAGAGCCCCCCGAGAGCCCGAACCGCTCCTCGGGCCCCCGGTTACCCCCCGCGCACCTGCGGCCGCTCCTCCCGCCCCGTCCGGCGCCGCCGCCTCGGGCCCCGCAGGAGGCGCCGGAAGCGCTCGGGGGGCGTCGCCCCGGGACCCCCGTGGACGATGGGGGCGGTGACCCCCGGTGTGACCCCGGGGGTCGTGGGGTGACCCCGGGGGTCCCGGAGTGGGGGGGCTGCGGGGGCGTGGCCGAGCCCGGGAGGGGGGCGGGACCGAGAGGTGAGTGACAGCCCGAGGGGCGTGGCCGGAACGGAGGGCGTAGCAGGGGGGCGCGGCCGCCCCGCCCGTGTGTCACCCCAACTCACGTGACCAGGGCGGCCCACCCCACCCTCGCCGCCGGTGTCACGTGATGCCGCCGGGGACCACGTGGTCCGGGCGCGATGGCGGCGGCGGCGGCTTCGGCCCAGCGGGGCGGGGGCGGCGGCGGCGGCGGCGATCCCGGGGCCGGGCCTGGGGGCGGCTCCGGCGAGCCCGCCCCACCCCCGGGGGGCGGCGGTGAGCGGAGGGGCTGGCGGGACCCGCGGAGGGGCGCGGCCNATTCTGGGGGGACACGGGGTGCCAGGGGGGGACTCAAAGCCTGGAGGGGCTTGAGAGGATGCAGAGCTGGGGGGACACGGGGTGCGAGGGGGAATTGGGGGCGAAGGGGAAATTGGGGGATATGGGGGGACTTGAGAGGGTCCCAGGGGGACACAGGGGGACACTTGGGGTGCTGGTGGGACACCTGGGGGGACTGGAGAGGGTCCAGGAACTTGGTGTCCAGCTGGGCCACGGGGTGAGCGGGGCTCCGGGTGGGACACAGGGACGCGGGGACAGGGTGGGTGCCCAGCCTGCCGGGGGTCCCAGGTTCGTGCGGGACCGTGTGGAGCGCTGCGGGGACCCCCAGGCCGTGGCCCTGAGCGTGGCCGAGCTGGGCGAGCCCCAGCCCAGCAGCCCCGACACCAAACGCCTCAGCGAGTGCCTGCGGCGCATCGGCGACGAGCTCGACAGCAACATGGAGCTGCAGAGGTGGGCGGCTGGCTCTGGTTGGGGGGCGTCCGTCGTGTCCCCGAGCCCGCCCTGACCCTGCCCGCCGCCCCCCGCCCCCAGGATGATCGAGCAGGTGGGCTGTGACGCCCCCAAAAAGCTGTTCTTCCGCGTGGCCAAGGAGATGTTCGCCGACGGCACCTTCAACTGGGGCCGCGTGGTCGCCCTGTTCTACTTCGCCTGCAAACTGGTGCTGAAGGTGGGTGTGGGGGTCCGCAGAGGCCCTGCCGGGCCCCCCGGAGCCCCCTCTGAGCCCTCCCTGCTCCCTGCAGGCTCTCTGCACCAAGGTGCCCGAGCTGGTGCAGACCATCCTGCGCTGGACCATGGAGTATCTCCAGGAGCACGTGCTGGCCTGGATCCAGGCCCAGGGCGGATGGGTGAGACCCCAGACCCCCCATTCCTTGGGGGGCTGAGCCCCTGACCCCTCCCTAATGCCCCTTTGTACCCCAAACCCCCGTTCCTTGGGGGGCCGAGCCCCTGGTCCCTCCCTAACACCCCTTTGTACGCCAAACCCCCATTCCTTGCGGGGCCGAGCCCCTGATCCCTCCCTAACACCCCTTTGTACCCCAAACCCCCGTTCCTTGGGGGGGTCAAACCCCTGGACCCTCCCTAACGCCCCTTTGTACCCCAAACCCCCGTTCCTTGGGGGGCCGAGCCCCTGTTTGGGAATTTCCCCCCCCTCAACATCCCCTTTGACCCCAAACCCTCCCCTCCATCCCCCGTTTCTCAACTCCCCTGAGTCTGGTTGTTGTGGGGGGGGAGGTTTGGGACCCCCCCAGCGTGGGGTGACCCTCCCCTGCTGTGTCCCCAGGAAGGGCTCCTGTCCCACTTTGGGACCCCCACCTGGCAGACCATCACCATCTTCGCCGCCGGCGTCCTCACAGCCTCGCTGACCATCTGGAAGATGTCGTAGACTCTTGGGGGGGCCACGTTTTGTCCCCCCCCGCCCCCAGGACCCCTCCCCGGACTGGCCCTGCCGGCAGGGATGGTGCTGACCCCCAGTGCCTTCCAGGGCCGGGAGGGTTTTTTAACCAACAGGACTTGCTCACCTGGATTTTGGGGCAGGGGTCGAGCTGGGGGGGACCCTCCCCTCCCTCCCTCAGCCCCCCCCCAGCCCTTCCCATAAGTGTCTGGAGGCCACGGCTGGGATTTGGGGGGGGTTTGGGGTGAATGGGGTGGGGACACCCCCATTCCCCTCCCATGCCCCCCCCAGTCCCAGTCCCGGGCCTCCCCGGCCTCGGTTTGACCCCAGGACTTGTGGTGCTTTGAGTGGGGTGGGGGGGATCCTGCGGTTCCACCCCCTCGATGTGGGGGTGGGTGGGGTGTCTCTGTGAGCCCCCCCAAAAATGAGGTGGGGGGGTGGGAGGGGGGGAGGGTTACAGCCACAGCTGTAGGGTGAGTATTTATTGGGGGTCCCCACCCCCCAAAAAGGGCCCCCCCAGGTGCAATACCCCCCTCCCGGGGCGGAGGCTCTCAGGGTGGGGGGGGCCACATCCCCTGTTTACACCCCCCTCAACCCCCCCGGTTTTGGAGGGTCCCCCGTGTCCCCGAGGCAGGGTGGGAGGCAAATTGACCCCCCCAACCCCCACGGTGCTCTCGGGGGAGGGGGAGTGACGTCGCGGGGAACGCCCCCCTCCCCAAAAAATGGGCGGGCGCTGCCTTCGCCCCACCGCTTCTCTCCGCCGTGGTTTTTTTTCCTTCTCTTTTTTTGTACCTTTGTTTTTGTATCGGGAATTTCCATGGAAATAAAAAGGCAAACGCCACTTGGTGGACGCGGCCCCGTCCCGCCGCCCCCAAAGACTTTGGGGGATCTCGGGCTGCGGATGGGAAAGGGGGGGACAGGAATTGAGCGGGGGGGCAGCGCGGCTTTTTCTTTCGCTTTTGCCGCGTCTGCCCGGGCGCGTTTTGAGGGGGACCAGGGCCCCCTCCCCATTTTGTTCAACAGCATCTCGGGGATTGGGGGCCTGGTTGAGGGGGGAAAAGAGGGGAGAAGTGGGGAGAAATGGGGAGGGTCCCTCCCGGGGAAGGGTCGTCCCCGTCCGCCCCCCCACCCGCAGGGACAGGGGGATGTTTGGGGTCAGTGGGGCTTAAAAAGGTGTGTGTGTGTGGGGGTCCCGATCCCGGGGCTCACTGAGCAGCCGCGGGGAGCGTTGGGGTCCCACATCTGGGCCGTGTCCTTCCCGCAGCGCAAAGGGATTTTGTCCCTCCGGTCCCGAAGGGTTTTTGGGGTGGCTTTGGGGTGGGTGGCGGTCCCCGCGTCCCCGGGCTCCCGTCTCAGCTCCAGCCGAGCCCGACCCCTCTGGAGCTGCGGGGGGATGAGGGGTGAAAAGGGAACCGCTGTGGGTGCTCCCAGTTCCAACCAGTCTCCCCCAGTTCGCCCCAGGCGGAAACGCGGAGTCAGCGCTTCCCCGGGGCCAAGTTCCTCTTTCACGGCCCCGGGGCTGAGTCAGCTCCTTCCGCACCCTATAACCCATTAAACTCCGATTAACGGGCCATCGGCGCCTCAGACCTCGCGGAACACCCCAAAAAACCCCCCCCGCAGCTGCTCCCCAAGCCCCGGCAGGCTCCCTGTGCTCCCCCAACCCCGCAGGGAACGGGGGGTCTCCCCGGCCGCCCCCCGAGACCACTCATGGGGGGGACACAAACGTGGGGTCGGGACCCCCCACCCCCGCCAAGATCCTGCCCAGTCATGCTGACTTGTAGGACCGTGTGACAAACAACGGACAAGGGCCAAGGCCACCACCCCGCGCTGCCGGGCGCCTCCGGAGGGGACAAAGCCGGGGGGGGCTGCCCCTTTTCCCCGCCCAGCGAGCCCGGGCTATAAAAGCCTCGCCCGGGGTTGAACGGCCACAGCCGCGTTCTCGCTTCAACAGTGCTTGAACGGAACCGGCTGCTCCCGGCCCTTCGTCCATCCCGGCCCGCCATCCATCCGTCTGTCCA
>VZDJ01000544.1:205473-220345 GCA_008694505.1 Cyanoderma ruficeps | reverse complement strand
ACAGAGGGCCAGCTCCTTGCTCTTGCACATGGGCAGGTAACCGGGTGGAATAAAGCCTGAAACCCAAGTAAGAGCCCACTTCTTTTTCCACGCCATCGACCACGCTGCAGCCTGAGGTTCAGACCCACCAAACCTTCCTTATTATATATCGGTCAGAGAGCTAGCTAGCCGGTAAAGCAGCTCAGGACACAGTCATAGAGACATATAAAGAGACTATATTTTTTTCTAAATTCATTACCCAGTAGCAGAGTCTTTTAAAGAAATTTGAAAGTGAGTAAGGTGACACTCACTGATCTGGTCTGGAGATGAGTATCCTTGGTTTTAATGTCCAGAACACAACATACATATTATTGATCAACTCTGCTGCAAAAATGTTCCTCTAAGAAGTTCTCTTGGCAAAACTAAACAGAGGATAAGGTTTGAAATTAATAAATTCTATTAAATTATGTTCTTTAGTATAATGATCACTACAGTATTTCTATATTCTTGTAGCCAAGCCCTCTTGGGCTTGGGAAAGGAATTTTAGCACCTGGAAGCTTTGAAACACTTGTCCAGAGAACAAGCCACTACAATATCTATGCTCCCTCCCAAGATACAGGCCAGTGCATTTAAACAACAGAGAGTGTCTGTAAATTAAGAGTCAGTTAAGTACTCATAAAAGAGTATTTTACAAGTTCCCTGTGAATTATGAAGGCAAAAAACACTATGAGAAAAGAGAGAGGTATTTTGAGCATGGCCAGTGGTAACTGTTTTCTTCAAAGGCAACATCAGCTGGGGATCCTTCACCTAGAAAGTGGAAGTTCCAAACTGACTGGAATATAAAAATAATTTAGATGAAAACAAATGTCAAGCAACTAGGTCAGCCTTCCTTAAAAGCAAAGGGTTGTGTCCCTTTATGCACAAGCATTATGCAGCACAGTGGAGGTTTCTGTCTCTTTCACACAAAAACAATTCTGAGCAACATTTTTTTCTTCCATGAACCCCACACTCCAAAAAACTTAAACACCAGCATCTAAAAAGGTTTTGATTATTGGACAGGCATATGCAAATACAATGAAAGTATATAATCAATTAGGATTAACCTGGTTGTGAACTGCATAATTGGAAGATAAATGGCACTAATTCATTTGTGGCAGACAAGAAATTTGCAGTCCCAGTTGGATTTTAAAGTACCACAAGTAATCCAGTAAGTCATATTTACAGAAGTCATTAAAATTGCGTGCTCAGAATTTTATTTGTCAGGGTGTCCTTTCACAAGAGGACTGCAAACATCTTCAATTATATCAAATTTAAAGACAACCAGCAGCTTTTGATACCCCTATTATGACTAACCTAGATTATTTCTTCCATTTATCTTATAGTAACCCATAGTAACCCTTCTTTACTCTCTTATCCCCTTTAACAACTGAAAATAAATAATAACATATCAGTACTCTAAATATTCCCCTGTTTTCTTTTTGAAAAACACAAGTGTATGAAGAAGCAGCAGTCCTTAATTCCAGTCACATTTTAAGACTACACACAGCTTGGGATAGTGTAAGCCACAGCATCTCTGGGCTCTCACCATTGGAGTTATGACCCTTGCAAGTCATTATCTGCTAAATAGTTTCATCTGAATTGAAGCATGGAAGCCAAATTTATATTTTGCAATTTCAACACATGAAGAAATATGTAGAGAATGAAACACTCTACAAAAGAAACTGAAAAAATATGCTGTATATGCACGTGGTTTGGGTGGTTTTTTTTTGTTTGTTTGCTTTTTTCTCCTTACAGCAAAGAGGATATCTCTCCTGAATGCATTTAGAGAAATCTCAAGAATTTAAAGTCTTAAATTTGAATAAAACCTTTTATAAACCACTTACAACTGGAAGTAATCTTCAGAATGCTAAGCACCTAAATACATACCATTAATCTTTATGAATCAGCATGAAATCATCCCTACCCTGTGCAATTGTATTTCCCTGAACAAGAAAAAAAAATAAATTAGGGCTCATAGCCATCACAATTACATTCAGTTCTCAGCCTGATTTGGGAATGTTCTCTCACCACTGAGATCTACATGAAATCCAATTTCTGTGCAGTTCTTTGCATTTATCGCCTTGGCACTCTGCAAAGCAGTCTTTCATGCAGGGAAAAAAGATGAAGCACAAAAAGCCATTAAATCTTTCTCCAAAGTTCTGAGGAGTTTGACAAAACAAGAAATTGAAGCCAGCCCCAGTGATCATCAGCTGAATACCCCAGTCATGGGCTGCCTTTGCTCCACAGATGGAACCTGTACCAGTCACTCATTCAAATATCACCAAGTAGGACAACAACTAAATGCTCAAGATGCTTTTCATGTAGCACTCACATGTTGTGAGAAACCTGGCAAAGGAATGGTTTCCTTATCTTGCTGTTTCCCAGGCAAGATCTGAAGCCCACCTCTACTGACAACTACACTGCAAATCCCAAAGGCTTTCAAAGATCCAAATTCATAAGTAAATTCTGTCTCTCTTCCAGCAAGCAGCTCTAATGCACAGGTCAATTCATCAATTGTCTGACTGACAGATGCTTCTGGATCCCAAATAATTTCCTCTAGACAGCTCTGACCATCTTCTGTTGTGGGACCAAGACTGTACTCAAGAGTTCTCTAGTACTCCTACAGGTGTTGGTACAAGCTTGTGTTCTTAAGTTATGTTTTATAACTGTTACCTAGAGACCAGATAAATCTGTGTATGTCCCTGACTACTTGTTGTATTCCTCTGGGGAATGGTTTTTCCCCAGACCCCTGTAACATGTTACCAGATAGTTTGACCTTTCCTTCCCCTTTGACCTAACTGGCTGAGTTCCAGTTATCTTTCACTGGCAGGGGTAAAACGCCCCTGCTCTTCCTGGTTCGCTCTCTTACTTCTTACCTCTTCCCTCTTACCCCTCTTAGCTCTCTTACCAGTCTTACCTCTTACCTCCTCTTGCCCCCTGGGTTTCCCTGTGAGAATAAACATCTTGGAACATCTCATGGTAAGAGCCTCTTTTGATCCTTTATCCTATTCCTAATACACTACCCTTAAAGCCTCTCAAGTAACTGAGCTAGCAAAGGAACCCCCGTGGGAGGCTGGACAGGGTCCGTGTTAACTACTCGCTTGAGCAATGAAGTTGCACTATTAGTCATCCATCCATCCTTCTTTTCCTGCCAATTCTGTGTACATGCACTTGGTAAAGCTGTTGCTAAGAACTGTGGTCTGGGCAAAATGGACAAAGCCAGACAGTATCAGTTACACAGGGAGAAAAAACTGATTACATGGAATGAAGCTGTTGTTTTATTAGAAAACTTCCAACCAAACTGGGACCTGCAGGTCATGGAATTTATGCCTGCAGCTAGATTTGTTGAAAAAGGCACTTTATTTTTTCCAAACCTGAGACTGGTTTCCCAAAAGATGATGCAGGTCTTGGAAAGGAAAATATATATGAACAGCACTTAAATATACTGTTTTGAACAACCTTTGGGTCAGCAATTCCATACATGAGTGGAAATCCTGGCAACAGCACAGGATTACCAAGCTCTGGTAAAAAAAAAAAACCACCAACATTCTCTACCACCCATACTACAAAAGTTTTCAGTATTCCAGTGAAAATGAAGACAATAAAAGTAGGCTACAGCAGCTTAAATTACAGGTATTTTTCCTCTGATTACCCATACCACTCAAGGAAAACCTCACTGGATAAACCACATGTACCTATTCTCCTCACATCTTAACGAGCTCAGCAGTACTTATAGCATTAGAACAGGATCAAAAATTCCTTTTCATCCCTGAAGGATGACAGCAGCAAGCATGGATAACAAAAATGAGGTAAGCAACTGCTATCTATGCACTGCTGGCTCAGTGTACAACTGCAATTCATTTTTAATGTTCAGTGATGTTCGGAAACCTTAACTACCTTCTAGTTGTACCTTTAACTGCCGTCTAGTTGTAGTAGCACATTCTGCTTTTTGTCATCTACATAAAGGAAATAAGATTGGACAAGTGTGTCAGGGCAGAAAATTATTACAAAGGAACTGTAGAACTTGCACTGCAGCCATGAGTTGGCCTGCAGAATCATAATTACAGCTGATACTCAAAGGAGAAACACCTTTTCCTTACCTCAGTACTAGACTGAATTTAAGAGAACATTTTTCTTGCCAAACATACAAAATTGGAAGTTAGTGACAAGTGGCACCATGGGATTCTAGGTGTGAAAGGCCTAGAAATTAACAAGCACCAATCACCCACAGAGAAAAGCAGTATCACAGAGAGCAGAAGTGAACAGAACAAGAACCCAGAAGTGTCTTTTAATAAGGACCCACAAAGGTACCCATGCAGAAGGTGACTATACAAACAGTATGTATACACACCTCTTAGCCAGGCTGCCAGAAATAGCTGTGGTTTCTCAGCAAGATTCTCTTTATTTATTGTCTTTAAATGTGAGATTCCCAGGCAGAGGTTCACCGACAAATGGCTGAGGGCACACAACACTGTATTTTGCATAGATGTTTGTTCTCCAGACTGATTAAGACAGCAAAGTACACAACTACCCACAGAGCAGCAGAAGCTGGGTCCAAGCATTCTAGTTAGCAGGTATTTTGGAACTGAGGAGACCCCCACACAGCCAACTGAGCTCAGAGAAGCGGGAAGTTATATCCCTCCCCAAACACGCCAAAGGGTAGCTTGGGACTGAACACTGAGGTTCCTTCAGGTGTCTTTTTTTTTTTTCTACATCTTCTCCAAACAGCTGCGATACCAGACTTGGTTGCTGCTCACAACTTCTCCAAAGAGCAGCAAATACCGTGGCAAATTATCCTGCAAATTCCACTGTCAACCACTGGATTGCAAGGATGATTTCTAAACATCATTTGCTCTCTCCAGGGAGTGCTACTGACTAGAAGTCAGGAACAGAGCTGCAGAGGGCCTGTGAGCTCACAGACAGCATTGATTCACTGCACATTAGCACTAAGTTTATCTTTGAGCACATAACTGCTACAAATGCATTCTATGTACACTGAAGTTCAGATTCTGGTTCAGTGACTTCTACCCCCTCAGGGAAAAAAATTCAAGGTCTAGCCTTTCCAGGATCTAGTGAGGAGGGTTGTTTTTGCAACATGACGTGCATATTACAGCATGTGCCTATCTGAAGGAAGATGGAGCTGCCTGGCCCAAGGAGCATTTCCTCTCTGATTTTGGGACTAAATCTAGGTCATGACAGCTGTCAATAAATATGGGTGCCCATCCTTAGAAAAACTTAGCAGCCACCATGTAAGTGCATCCAATACGCAAAATAAAATTCAGTTCTAGCAGGAAGAATAAGGTTCAAACAGACATAACCTGTGCAGGTGAGAAGTACTATCTTTTGGCAGATCTTTATCCTTCTGGAGCACTAAACTGTCTTAATTTTGAAACAGAAAAAAGAAGTAATTAAATAGTATTTCCATCACCCAACACACTGAAGAAGAATGCCAGATGAGAGTTGTGCATTCAGGACCCTTTGCCAGCACTCCTCTTTATATAATTACACAGATACACTGAAAACAATCATGCAAGAGGCTCTCAAGAGTAGTTTCTGCACCTAGTCCTAGTTAGTTAGCTTAGATCAAACGACATGTCTCTTTNCTCTTTACTTTTTTTTTTTTTTTTGTGACTGGGATAAGAAAGTGTTTATCTTTTCTAATGGCTCATCCACAAAGCTTTTGCGTGGAGATATACTATGAAATTATGCTGCAAACACGTATTGTGCATGCACAATACTTGTTCCAGAGTATATTATTAAGGACTTTAAGTATAAATAGGCACATAAACACAACCAAAGATAAAATCAAAGCAGTTTCTTTAGCCTTCTTATAACACCAGAAAAAAAAATAGGGCATTATTCAATATTTGATTAGAAATCAATGCCAGGGGCTGTCTCTGCCTTCTGTACTCGGGACCGAACACATCGCTAGAGCAAACCCTCTGAAAGTAAGAGCCACCACAGACACCGACAAGTTCGAGAACCGGTGAAAAACGAGCGCTTCGTGTAACGCAGCCTCCCCGCAGCCGCCTCTGCTGCTGCCCACGAGCTGCGGGAGGTCCCGAGCCAGCAATCACCGCCCGGAGCTGCGGGAAAGCACGGACCAGGCGGGGAACGGGGCTGGGGCCGGGCAGCCCCGGCGGCCTCCACTCGCGGTGCTCCTTCCCCGCCCCGGGACGGGGCCGGACGTCCAGCGGGGCGGCAGGGGGCAACCGGCACCAGCCGCGCCCTTGGGCCGCCGGNCACACACCCCGTGCTACCCCTCCCTGCCCGCTCTCACCCATCTGCTCCCGCAGCCCCTTCAAGGAGGAGGAGGAGGAGGAGGAAGCGCAGGACGGATCCGCCGCACCGCCCTCCGCCATCTTCAGCGCCGGGCCACGGGAGTGCTGGGCGGGCCGCGGAGTGCAGTGCGCAGACTCCGCCCGCTCCCGCCCTGCCGGCACCGAGAGCGCTTCCGCGTCCATCCGGGGCGGCCGCGGCAGCGCCGGGCGCTGCCCTCGGGCTGCGCTTCCACAGGGACGGGGCTGCGGGAGCGGGTCCGGCCAGGGGCAGCGAGCCTCTTGCAAGGACTGGGGAACGAGTCTGATGAGCAACGGCTGAGGGAGCCGGGGGGTTCCAGGAGGCTCAGGGGGGACCTCATCGTTCCCTGACCAGGAGGGTGTAGTGAAGTGGGGCCGGTCTCTTCTGCGGTGTCTGCAGGGAGAGGACCAGAGGAAACGGCCTTAAACGGCGACAGCAGAGATTCAGATTAAAAAAAAGAAATCCAGTGTTCAGGTGGTCAGGTATTGGAATAGGCTGCACAGGGAGGCGGTGGAGTCACTATCCCTGGAGGTGCTTAAGAGATGTCTGGATCTGGTGCTGAATGATGTGGTTTAGGTCATGGAATTGTCAAGGCTGGAAGAGGCCTTCAAGATCAAGTCCAGCTATCCACTCAGCGCTGGCACTGCAACCACTAAACCACATGACCCAGTGCCATATCCAAAAACCTCTTAAATACGCCTTTGGTTTAGTGGCTTAGGGGTTGAATATTTTGAATATCCTATGAACATCTGCCAAAGGGGCCAATAGAATTGGCCGCCCCATGGGAGCCATCATGGTCCCTCTATGGCTGGTGCTGAGGGGAGCCTGGCACTGCTGGCTGGCTCCAACCTGGGTGGGCATGGGACAGCTCCCCAGATACCTCACAGGCCAGGGGTAATTTGTGTCCCCACAACAACTGCAAATGTCATCCCATAACTGTAAGGGACTTGGAACTGGATGGTCTTTAAGGTCCCTTCCAACCTAAGCTAATGTGTTATTATTAACTGTCGCTAGCTGAGGCTGGGTGTGTCCCCCTTTAGGGACAGGAAGAGAGCAGGCAGACACAGCAGCAGTGAAGGAAAGGAAGTCTCTCTTCTAACTTTATTTACATTTCTCTACTTTATATACATTTGTACAGAAATCCAGAGATTGGCTAGAGAGGTCACCACCTCTCAACCTGTGTGGTGGACAGCACCATCACTCAATTCTTCTCTCACAGGAGAAGAATGCAAACATTCCAAGAATAACTTTGTTTACATCAGAAGGCTGTGAGAAAGCTTCTGCAGAGGCAGAAAGCTGAAAACATCAGGGCGACATCTCACCCTTTTTACTTTAATTAAAAGAAAAAACAAAAAAAGAAAATGAACATTGTTCAATTTCTATTCATGAAGGACCATCAGAGTGATCGCTTGTGTCATTGACATCAGAGTCGTCACTCAGTGGTTTCTCCACTGGTTGACCTTCTTTTTTGGTCACAGTGTCCTGCTTCAACATGACAGGATTATTAGAATTTGCAGCACCATTAAGGCGCCTGATGGCATGCAAAGCTTTTGCCAATTGAATTTGCGGGGTTCACCCTGCATTCCCCGTTTTTGTTTTTGAAGAACCGGGCCTCAGTGGCACAACACAGGTTCTTCAGCAAATGAAGCAAATCAAGATTGCTGATGCCCTTCAAATTGAAATGACACAACCACTGTGCCATGTCAGCCACAGAAATGAAATCCGTGACCAAATCAAAAGGTTCCTGGGAAAACTTTGGAAATGCCATGACAGCAGCCCTTAATTCAACCAATTGGGCTGATCCATCCTTATGACCTTCCAAAACTTGCCTTTCAAGGCCATCCTTTCAAGCATCAATGACCCGTCTTGTCCTTCCCAAACCGTCTGTAAAGACAGTGGGTCCTTGCACTGGCTTCTGGGTTTTTTAAAGAATTTTGCCACTTGCAAGAGCTCATGGCTGGGCAGACGACAAGCGACCTGCCCTGAAAATTTTTTCAGAGCATTGGCAGAAAAAACTGCTTGTGGCAGAAAAACTGCTTGCACAGCTCCAGTCAAATTTCTCCCGTAATACCGAGAGTATGAAATCTGCACCCATCAATTGCAAGCACTATTGCCTGCATTTAATTATCAATTGAGCAATGAGCTCAAACAATGTAATTTTTGCCTTTTTTGCGGCTGAAATCGAGCAATTAGCTCAAAAATGTATTTGCCGTCTTGTGCGGCTGATGGGGCAGCATGACCCAGTCCAAAATGTGCAAAGGATCGGACTATTCATCATTCCATCGGCCAGTGATACCTGTGGGATGCAAATGAATCACAAGAAAACAATCATTCAGATTCACAATGAAAATACTTTTCAGAGGTCTTGTAAAACCTCCATTTCCCAAGAGTTCTTTCAATGCAGAAAACAGGAGTGTTCCAGGGACTGGTTTCAGATGATCCAGGTCCAACAGCTCCCGAATCAAGTCACGAAGGGCGACGAATTCATCCTGAAAGAAAGTCCATTCCAGATGCCAAAGAGCAAAGGAAAGACTCACAATGTCCATTCCAAGGACAGGCAGGGTAAAATCGTTTCAGGACAGTCTCTGACCAGAACAACAGTCCAGTGAACTTGAGGCAGCCCAGTAACTTCAGAACAGCCACCTTCTCATCATCAGGTCTTTGTCCTGGAACAGAAAACTCAGAAACACAAATTAACAAATCTGGTCCTGTCAGGGACAGTGACAGGGGCGGGTGGGTGTGGGGATTGAGCTTGTCCAGCAGACCTCCATCGGGTCTGAGGATTGGGAAGACACTCGTGTCTGAGCATGCTTCCCCTTTGGGCTTCTCTGCCCGTTCTCTGAGCCTGACAAAGGCTGGCCATTTATGTGAGCCATTGCCTTACAAGCCTCAGCTGTATGATTTGGCATTCCACACCGTCCACATAAAAATGAAGGAAAAGTCCCCTTTTTCACTTTCTTCCCTTTTTTCTTGCTGGCCTGAGCATTTGCCCGTGTCTGCTTCCCACCCTGCTGGCCCTTGCAGGTTGGCTGCAGGGTGGTAGCTACATGTTTCTTGTGGCCAGCTCCCTGAATTACAGGGAAAGCTTTCAATCTGCTCAGTGAGACAACTTCGTCCACTGAATCCTGTCCCTTAGAATGCACTGGGACAGGGGCGAGAGCCTCTCTCGCAGCAAAGCCAGAACTTGCCTCTACCTTAGAGGCGTCTGCGCTCGCAGCACCACCCCGGCTCCGCGTGGGGGGAGAGAGCAGCACTGGTGGGGGCATACCCACCTCGGAGGGAGCCGCGCTGGCCCCCGCCTCCACCTTGGAGGCTCCGCTCCGCCTGACCGCGGGGGGAGAACAGAGCAGCGAGGGGGACGTCCCCCGCAGTGCCTCTGCACTGCCAAGCGTCCCGTTCAAGGACGCGAGGGATTGTGGGGGGGAATGTGCCATGGGGGAGGTGCCGCGCGTGACTCGCGAACGAGGGAGAATTTTGGAGGGTGACGGACCCACAAAGGAGTCTGTTTCGATAGCCCAAAGGCCCAAAGAACACCACCCCAGTGCCGAGCGCCTTGACCGAGCCACAGCAGCACGGGATCCTGGCAACGCCCCCGAAGAAGCTCCGCCGGCAGCTCTGCCGGAGGGGGCTTCGGTCCGCTGTGTGGCGGGCTTCTCAGCCTTGGCTGAGTGCCGCTGCACGGCAGGGAGGCCCGGGGCTTTCCCCGTTGTCCTCCCGGGACGGCAGAACTCCGCGCCGCCGTCCCTTTCCACTGAATATCTCGTGGAAACATTACAATGCGGACAAACTGCTGTGAGTGTCCGCCCTCCCCGGTCCCAGTGCGCCTTCGGCGCCTCCATTGCCGGGAAGGTGCGGGGGGAGGGGTCGCCCTTCCCCCACCGCTGCCTCTGCCGCCACCGCCGCGGCGGCAGGGGAGCGGGGCGGGCCGGCTGCACCGGTCCTGCGGGGCTTCTGCGAGCCCCGTGCGCCTCCACCCCCTGTCCGCGGCGGGCTGAGGCCGGCGGGGACCCCCACGGGGGCCCCGTGCCCGCGTTGGCGGGTACGGGCGGGGTCCGTCGTTCCGGGGACCCCGCACCCGCGTTTGCGGGTGTCCCGCCCGCGAGGAGAGCTCCCTCTTTGCTGCTTCTGTGTGGGGGGGGAATTGGCAGTCCCGCAGACAGAGGGTCCGCGCGGGGGAGTCTAAAGCCTCCCCCTCCTCCCCGGCACCCAGCCCGGGAGAGAGCATCAGGCTGGAGCCATCCTGCCCCGAACTGGGAGGCTGCAAGTTACACAGCACTTTTTCCAGCCTTTTCCATGTTGCTAGCAACCTTAAAAAATCCACACTGACTTCCACAGTAAAAACCCGGAGCAGAAAATCACCTAACGTTCTCCACTCCACTGTGGAAAAAATTGCTTGGGCATTACAATAAAACCCATGCCTTTTAGCAAAATAAAACAATGCCCGAAAGTCCTCTACAGAAACAGAGGCTTGTTTCCTCTCCAGGACCCTAATCCAAAGGTCCACCAGGAGGGAGCCATCTGAGGTAGGGGGAGAATTCATCTCTCACCTTCACCTTCAGATGCACGGCAGTGTGAAGTCCACAAACGCAGGCTGCAAGCTCCCACTCGTCAGGAGGTCAGCAGATGTGACTAAGGCTGCAGTCGGCACGTCCAGGGACTTCTGCACTTGTGGTTCAGGCCGACTGCTCAGGCTGCGGTTCTCACACGTCTCGGGGTCACCACTTGTCTCTAGCTGAGGCTGGGTGTGTCCCCCTTTAGGGACAGGAAGAGAGCAGGCAGACACAGCAGCAGTGAAGGGATCAACTCTCTACTTTTATTTATTTTACATTTCATCTGACTCCATTATTTATACATATGTACAGAGGTCAAGGGATTGGCTACAAAGGTTGCCACCTCTTAACCTGTTTGGTGGACAGCACCATCACTCAATTCTTCTCTCAGAGGAGAAGAATGCAAACATTCTAAGAATACACATTGTTATCAGAAGGCTACATGAGAAACTTCTGCAGAGGCAGAAAACAGGGCAACAATTAACCATGATGAATTGCCTTCCATTAGAGTGCTCTCAAGGGGAGATGCTGCTCTAGTTGGTTATCAATAAATTTGGGAATAATCTCATTTTGCCTCTGAGTTTACGCTCTGAGAAGAGTGAAGATAAAGCAGCATCCATGGCCATACTAAAGGGTCAGCTCTTTGGGCCTTGTGCAGGAAACTCCCTTTGCAATCATGAGCAGAAAGTTTGCCTGCCAGTGAGTCAAAAAATCATCCCATGAATGTGATGAATGCAGCAAAAGTATCAGTAAGATCAGGTAGTATTTCAAGAGAATGAAAAAGGAACCTTTTAAATATTCCAAGCAGGGCTCCATTTTAGCTTGAATACTCAGACCACAGACTTGCCCTGTTCTTTGTTTCTTTTTTTTTGTTATGTTGGCTATATGTGCATGCAGAGAATCCTTTGTCTGTTGTTTCCTCTCAGTGTTAATAAAATGTCAATTATTAGTAGTAGTATTTAAAACAAAAGGGCAACTAAAGGGGAAAAAACTCCTACACATTCAATGCCAAATTTCCTAGGTTTATGTTTATAATACATGGTAATAACACCTTGCCACTTAGCAATCTCCATGTCCCTTATACACATGCTGAAATCAAATTTCACCATTCCACTGAGAGACATTCAGATGTTATCCTCATTTTACAGATGAGAAGACTGAGTCATTGAAATCAAAGTCTCTGGTTATGTCATGAACAAAGCAGCACAGCAAAAAAGCCTGGCCCAGGTTTCTTGATTCCTTGTTCTGTATCCATGTATTTTTCCACCTTCCTTTAATCAGCAACTATCAGAAAATATCACCAAAATGGTTTGTATTCATTCTCAACAGCATAAAGTACAATAGGTGTGGTATGAAAAAATGGTCAAACTACCTGACAGAATGTAATTTTTGTTTATGCGCCCCAAAAGTAATTTCTAGTTATGGGGCTGTACTTCCCATATCTGTAACTTCCATATCTGAAATAAGTGGTCATTAATGTTTTGAGGTGCCTCTGAATTTTTATTAGGTTGCAGTTATTTTCCTTAATTTTCCCATTTCTTTAACACACTGTGCAATAAATGGGGTCAGAGTCTATTTATACATTTTTGTTCTGCTGAGAAAGATGAAACAACTGGCATGGGAGCAATCACACTGAAGGGGATGCTTGCAAACAGGATGGGCAACTAAAATTCACTTTCAAATGAGATTGCATTTTCTTTTCTTTCCATTTCAACCAACACATATATGAGTGGTCTCACTGCTTGCAATTTGACACGCCTGATATTCCGCACATGCAAAGCTTTAGAGTAGAAGGTATGAATTGCAGGAAGGGAAATAAACCAAGTGTCGCACACTCAAGATGTTTGTGGTGGTGCAGTGGAGGCTATAAAGTTAAAATAAAAAGTCAAGCACATAGAAATTCATGAGAGATTAAAGGACTCTTGAAGTAGAAGTGGGGCATGGTCCCTCCCTGCTCTCCGTGTATCTACATACTGCTTGATAAGCAAATATGTTATCTTTACTTATGTTTATTTTTATTTTTATATTTTTATATATTTTCATTTTTAATTTTAATTATATATATATTTACATTACTATCTTTACAGTTTCACAGGAACTGAGCTGAGAAAATCTTCCCCAATGTGGAAAATGTGTTATCTTTTTCTCTGATGAGCAGTTTAGGAATCTTTGAGCTAATGTTGCAGCAATTGCAAATGTAACATTCATCTTATTTTCTTTTAGACCTTGTTCTCAGATTTTCAGTTCAGTCATGCAATTACTGCTTATGCATTTTTGGTGGAACTTCATTAAAAGTTTGACCTCATGTGGCTTCAGCAGCACTTAGAATCACCTTTCAATTTTGCAGCATTTGCAGGTTTGATTGTAGTAGCTGATTTATCTTAATCCTTTAAAGACTACCCTTTTTTCCATGTCTCTGTGGAGAAATGAATAATTTGATTTTACAGTCATTTCTTCTGTCCTTTTAGTTTTCAAATGATAGTTTCTGACAAATCTTTCAAAGCTGTTTCAAGTGGAATCACTGATGGGTGCATATTGGTGTGAGTTCAGAATCAACAGAACCCTGTCACTGCATGCAATGTGAGATTCCAGGGGGTTATACTATCCATTTCAGTTTAAGGAATCCTGAAAGTAGTTGGAATAATAGTGGCTGAAATTAGTCAGGGAGAAGCTTGGTCATGTGATGACCCAGATGCAAAAAGAAATGCTCAGAAAATACCTAAGCCATTGATATAGATCTGGGGAGGTTGTCAGAGGAAGAAGCACCCATCTATTAATTTATTCCTTACCCTGTTTCCCAAAGTACCCATTGTTGCACAGTATTAGATGTTGTGTTTGTCTGGACTCAGTCTGAAATCTGGTATAATGGTTTTTATATTCTAGTTCAAGAAAACAGACCCCAGATTTTCTCTGAGACTACAGGTCCTAATTCCTTTGGTCATTGAAGTATCTAACAGTAAAATGTTCATGTGTATTCAACTTTATTTGTGTCAGAGTCTTGCTGAGTAAGAGCTAAAGCAAGAAACCAGGGAAAATAAATGTATTTTTATATTTATTTCCATGTGTAGGATTTTGAAAAATTATGAACAAGTATTTCAAAATGTTGTAAGTCCAAAAGTGTAAGGACTGTATTGTGACAGATTATAGTGGGTTTCCTGTGGTGAATGTAACTGTCATAGCTGATGGAAAGAAAATTGATGGCATGAAAATTACTGTAGCTGCCCAATATTCTTTCCAAATGGGCTTTAACTACTCATTCTTGTTTATTACTCTCTTGCTGGGACAAATACCTGCAAACTTTGGTGTTACTAATACATCTGTATGCTTAGGATCTTATTTCTCTGGCTCAAGTTCAATTGTATTTATCTGGGTGAATAATTCCTTAGATGTGAAGTTATTAGACAATATTGCCTAATAGAAGAGATGCAGAATCCAGCCGTTAGTTTGTCCTTGGCCCAGTATGTTTATTAGTTATCTGGATGATAGAATGGGAAGCATTCCTTTATCATTTGTATATGCTGCTGATATGGTAGAGTACAAGCATAGAATTCAGAATGATCCTGAAAGTTAGAGATACAGTCCAGGAGAAGATGTGTGTGAATAGGGACTGATGCAAGAGAAAACTTTTAGACAAGAACAATTCAGTGTGAAAAGGCATGACAGAGGACAGCTTGCTAAATAGCAGATAGAGCGGTTTAGTTTATCTCCCAGTAGCTTCAGCCAGTCTCAGCTGCCTTGGTTGTTCCTGGGTAGGGGGTGCACCTACGTGCCCCCCTGCACAAGCAACTCCGGCAAAGCCCCAGGCACAGGCAACACTCAGCAAGCTTAGTTATAGTGATATTCAGCTCTTAGCAGTGATCAGCTCTTTTGCAGTGATTCTCAGCTATAAGCTTGCTAAGGTGCCTTTAGCAGACGCAGGAAGAGAGAGGAGAGGGTTGTATGAAGGTTCCACAGATGGATCTTTATTAGCTTCCTCCGTGAAGGGTTTCAGGAACAACACCTCT
>VZDJ01000544.1:165293-199534 GCA_008694505.1 Cyanoderma ruficeps | reverse complement strand
CTGAGTCCCAAAAAGAATCTAAAGAGATAGAGTGTGTATTAGTATCAGGAAACTGGGAAATAATCCATTTTATAAACTCTTTCAAGTTAGATTTTGAGAATTTACTTTTAGAGAAAAAAGGGTTGTTAGGGGATAGAATTTCTAGGATTTCTAAATATAAATCTCTCTCATTCTGGGATCGTTTGAATTTACTATTTCGTGATCCCATGGTAATGTGGTTCCCGTTCCCCTCCCAGCAGAAAAAAGAGAAAAAAAAATAAAAAGAAAAAGAAAAAGACCCAAGTGAAAGGAGTGCTCAAAAAAGGCTGGAATATACTTACACCTCAGCCGTATGTGGGTCAAAAAGCTGCTGGTAGGGTGGTCTGCCAATGTCTGACTCCTCAGGGCTGGTTTTAAGAGGGTCGTCAGACACCTCCTGCAGAGAAATTCTTCTATAACGGAGAACTTATCTTCAGAAGGGCTTCTGGCGAGCCAAGGCAGTAACTCTTTCGCGATGAAGGCTGCTCGTCTGGGTTCGTCACCACAGTTGGGACGCCAGATTTAGTTTATCTCCCAGTAGCTTCAGCCAGTCTCAGCTGCCTTGGTTGTTCCTGGGTAGGGGGTGCACCTACGTGCCCCCCTGCACAAGCAACTCCGGCAAAGCCCCAGGCACAGGCAACACTCAGCAAGCTTAGTTATAGTGATATTCAGCTCTTAGCAGTGATCAGCTCTTTTGCAGTGATTCTCAGCTATAAGCTTGCTAAGGTGCCTTTAGCAGACGCAGGAAGAGAGAGGAGAGGGTTGTATGAAGGTTCCACAGATGGATCTTTATTAGCTTCCTCCGTGAAGGGTTTCAGGAACAACACCTCTCCTGAGCTGGGGAAAAGTGGGGTTTTATAGGGTACCGAGGTTTTGAGAAGTGGTCCAATAGTACGAGTCGGGATAGAAAGTGACCTATTGTCTTACAGGGAGATAAGGGAGAGTCCGAGCGCGGGAGAAAGGTTGTTTTGGTCTAGTCACCATGATTAGGCATTTTCTGCCCTTAGGCTACTGACCGCCAGGGAGGCCTGGCTGCAACAGAGCGGAAAATAATCTGGGATGTCACAAGCTGAACATGAGTCAACAGTGGCCTGGTGTTGTGAAAAGAGAAGTGCCCGAGATCAGGGACAGAGGGTGGGCTCTGGGACACACAGCCCCCCTCTGCTCAGCAGTGCTGGGGATCAGCCTGAGAATATGCTGCCTGAGAAGGTACAAGCCAGCTGGGGAACATCTAGAGCAAGTCAGAAGAAATAATGAGAGGATGAATGAAGAAAGCTAAAGAATTGGATTTTTTTTTCAGTCTAATGAAGAGGTAAATGAAGGGTGATAATCTGCTTTCTTTGAAACAGGTAATAAAAGATGATTGACATGATTTTAATCAGGGAAGATTGTTTGATTTCAAGGAAAATATTGTCATGTAGGGGTAGGGAAATAATAGTGGGATAGATTGCTGGGGAAAAGTAAAGCTGCACCGTGGGGATTCTGTGTCGGGGTGAGTGTCAGCCCAGAAAGACAGGTCTGATCAGAGGGACCCCATGACCTCTTGAGCTCTGTCTTTCTGTGTTTCTGTGATTCTGGCACTCCTACTTGTGCGTTTTGGGACTATTGGCCAGAACAAGTATTATTCACTGCAAGGGTTGCAGAACTGCCTTCTAAAATTAGACAGTGTTCTAAGCACTGACAACAAAAGATAAATGAGTTCAAGGGAAGACATGGTGTCCATGTGGCTGCTTGATTGGCTGGCAGAAAGGGTTTGACGCTTCAGTGCCTGACACCAATTCTGTCTCTGAGATTATCCTTTCTGTATAATAGTCTACTAAGGGCTGGAGACCAACTTACACAGAAGGGAATTAAGTGAGAAAGAACATGGACATGTAACATATGGAAACAGATCCACTCTTTTCCTATCTGCCATCCTGTACCTGCCCACCAGCTCTCACTTAATGGAATTACACCTATGTCTTGTCTTAGGAAACATATTCCCATACAAATTTTAGTTCTTTCAGGGGTCAAAATAGGGATAAGTAAGTCTCTTTTCACCATCTCTTGTCTTTTCAGTGTCTATGTATCTACTTATTTATTCAGTGGCTTTCCATCAAGCATAAGCTCTTTCTGAGGTTGGCAGTTGCTGTATTGTGTATGGGTGTGTCTGGGAGGTTGAGCACACTGAAGGCAGTAAACAAATAACAGTAAATTATAAAAGTTAAGCTCTTAGGCCACTTCTTGTGAAAGTGGCTGCCTAACAGTGTGTGTCAAAGCTGCATCTGTTCAACCAAACTGAGATGCTCTGTGCTCAAGTTCTCACTGCATGTCATCACTGGCTATTTATTTGTGTTGCCACATGGTCTGGGAGCCTGCAGGAATAATGCGTAAACTCAGACCACAGTAGGCTGCTCCCTATCCCAAAGAACCCAAACCTGGTCCTGAATTTGCTACAGGAACTGTAGAGCAGCTGGATAACTTTTAAAATAATTTCCATACTTGTTTCCCTCCTGTCCTGCTCTGATTGGGAGCAGTACATTCCCCAAAGGAAAGACTAAGGGGAATCAGCTCAGTCAATTTTCTTAAGGTACAAATCCCATCACACTGAGTCATCGTACAAATTTGTCACTGGCTGTGCAGATTCAGCATCTCCCTTTGTCTACAGCACAGTCTGGTAATTATTACTGAATCATTTGAAATTATCCAGAATTTCGATGTGATTACCATCAATGGTACTACGTTATATGATTTCAACAAGCTAAACACTGCTATGGTAATCCTTATCACTTCTAATGCCAAACAATTTAATCTTATCCCCATGTGCTGATAATATATTTCAGTAGGGCTTTTTATGAATACTTTATTATTCCAAGTGGTGTTGAGATAAATCACTGATGTAAGTTACAGTATTTTGTTAGCAGTACTGTGCATCTGACTGAGAAGACATTTTTTGAAGACTCTTAAATGACTTCTCAAATCTATGTAATGATCTAAAAATCCATCTGATTGATTCCTGCCTAGAAGTGAGCACTTATGGGAAATATGAGAATACAGAATAATTTTTCAGTTGTTTGAGCATGAAAATATTTCTAAGTAACTTAGCACTGCTTAGATGTTTTTCTTTGTAACAGTTTGAAGGTCTCTGCTTTTGAAAGATCAGTTGTCCAGGAAGTCTCCTTGGACAAAATAGAAGAAAAGCCAGTCATGCAAATTTTATTTTGTGCAAAGCTCCTTGGCAGAGAACAGGAGAGTCCCTGGTAACTGCCTCACTGCCTTTGGAAAAAGCAAGAATAAAGAGCAGATTGTAGTGATGATGGGGAAGGTTCTCAGCACAAGGACAGAAAGAAACTTGGTCTGAAGTATTTGCTTCCCTAACTTGATATAAGATGTTTACTTGGGGTTTGAAGAGTGGCTCTGCCTGCAGTAAGAACAAGGTTTGTCAGGAATAGTTCCCCTTTCCCAGACTGTGTGTAGACTTTGCTTCAGACTGCCACCTGCTTTCCCTAAATTTCCTGGTGGGCCTGGGTTTAACAGCTTCATTACATTGTCTGAATTCCCTGCAGAGGTTTGGTACAGGCAATGTGCTGCCTTTGGCCAGCCATTCCCATTCCAAAGGAAAGTAAACTCGAGCCAAGGAGAACCCTGGAAATGATGGTTACACTGTCCCACTCACAAAGGAAGAGAGGACAAAGAAATGGCTTTTCAGCAGCAGCAGTAAAAATCCACCAAAAATCTAATATTGATTTTATGAATGCACTTGATAGCTGAAGCTAATTTAATCCAAATTTTAACTTTCTGCAGTATTTTGGCATCCACCTACCTGAAAATCCCTCCTTTATCCCAATGCCTTCTAGCTGCTGTTCCAAGCAGCTTGTAGGGGGAGTGGGGACTAACAAGTGTTTTAGGATGACTCCCTCCAGTTTGCTTTCCTCTCTCCCCAGGGTCAAAGATGCTCTTGGATGGATGCTGTTGGGGCTGCACCATAAAGGCCCATATGTGAGTGTAGCACAGGGAAGTGCTGGCTGCATTCACTGTGCTGAGAAGCTATGGTTCCATTTCTCACCTGGGAGTAACAACCTGTTAGTTCTGCTGCTGAATTTGCCTCTCCACCCTTCAATTAATCCAGACTTACCAAGTTCAATATGGAGTAAAGTCTATGGGTCCTATTCAGCAGCATCAAGAAAAATTTTCAGTTCTTGGATTACTTAATCAGTTTTAGAAGACCAATTTCATACTGAAATAATGTTTAGGCAAACAGCAACGTTTCTTTCTGTAAGAAAATGTATTTGGAGAAGAGCTTTAGCAGTGTGGTTGTTACTGAACTCTACAGTGTTCCTTCCTGTTTTGGCTTGGAGTTTGCTGCTTTGGCAATTCCCACTGGCTCCTTACATGGCTTGGAAAGCCCTTGGTCTCACAGGCTGCTTCACCATAGATCCTACCTTGTCTTCCCATGAAACGGGCCCTCTGCTCCTGCCCAGCTGAATGAACTGAAGTGGGATTCTGCAGGGACAGTGGGAGGCCCCTGCCACGGTTTGGGACTGTAACACTGTGAAGCTCCTGTATTCCAGCACAGAAAGAGAGCAAGGAGATAAATGACTCCAGTGTTTGTTTGTTTTGCCTAAAGAAGGTTCTTTGTAAGCATATTCCACATGAGGATTCTTCTATCCACGTAAATAGATCCCTTCTGTCTGAATTTAAGTCTCCGTATATTGTTCCTTGTGCAATGGCTTAAAAATACTTTGGAAGCATTATCTGGGAGCTTTTATGGCTTTTCTCACATATTTCCTCTGCCTCCCTACTCCTACACATCCACGCACACACAGTGAGAGATACAGGGTCAGATTCTGATCAGACTTCTGCTCATTTTACACACAAACCACACAAAACTCTCTTTTCGCACTTTTTTATTTTCTGAATTCCACCCATAAATCACTTTTGGACCCACCAGGCAGCTCTTTGTAAACACTAGCCCAACAAGAGCTGTGCTACTGAGGACCTCAGACTCCAGGAGTGATAACTGGTCAGATTTGGAGCTGAGAGTCTTCAAACACAAGCACCAGCCCATCTGTGGCCAGTTTCCCTGCCTGGTGGGGTTGTTTTGTGAAGTTACTACAGAATCACACCAGTGCCATTTATTCTTGACACTGTGGATTGCATTGCAGGGACAGCCCTAACAAATTGCTTGCATCTGTCACAAGCAGGTTTCCCATTTGGGTTACTCTTCATAAAAAGCTCTGACTGGTGTCACGGAGCAGGAAGAGAAAGGCCAGATGTTTCTCCTTGAGCATTTTCTGATTGTGTCTCCCTCAAAAGTTAACCATTCCATAGTTCCTTTGGCTTCATGTTTTTATTTAATGTCAGTGTTGTGAAGTCTTCAAGATTAAAATCTAAGAAAGCATTTTCTAGCTTTCCTAGCAGAACACATTTCAAATGGCTATGAGCTGCAAAAGAATTAGGCTTTACACCAGAGAAAAAGAACATGTTCTCCGCTTAAGAAAAAGAAACTTAATTAATCAAAATGACTATTATTAAATGATCAGTTTTTAACAGGGAGGTAACAAGAGGTCCCTGCATGGACTGTATGAAGGTGATTGATGTGAGGCCATCTATCTGTGTGAGTTCTTTCTGTGGTATTTGGAGTTTTAGAAGTCAGAGACACAAATCATGCAGATGCCAAGTCTGGCAGTGGCACTCTGCCTGCAGAGCCAATCAGTTATCCAGACCCTCCAAAGCAATCAAATATGTGCTCTGCAATTAGGCCCCCGGTGTAGCTGTCAGTAATGAGCACTGGCTCAGTTCTTGAAGCACTTGGAGTGTAAAATAATAGGTAAGTTCCTCATGATGAGTAAATAGATGCTGTGGGCAGCAACATGAAGGATTGTTGCCCCCCATGAAATCCACTCTGTCCAGTCTGGTGTCTTCTAGATCTACATTTATTTACATCTTTGGCAAGGGCACAGATTTCTTCCTTCTAGAAATTTAAGGGCCAAACTAGAAAGACATTTAAATTTTCTGAAATAAATGAGATGTAGTATAGCATGTAGAAATCCTTCTGATACATTTTGTGGCAATGCTGGGTGATAATTTATATTATGTCCAGAAGAGCCCTTCAGAGGGTAATCCTCTTCCATACCCCTGCACGGTGAACCAGGCACAGCAGCCACCAACCACCTGAACACCCAGCAAAACAGCTTCAGTCAAGCACTGAGCACATGCTCTATGAGCTTTTCAAGGCAAACCCTTCAGTCTTGGTACTCTCCAAGCCACATTCAGTGAACAGAAACCTCTAGGTCACTTGTTTTCTGAGAGTTAGTGTCTTTCAGTATGACTGCTAATCAGCAGATCACAGCATTGCTAATAGTTTCCACTGGTTTCTTTGCCACAGCTTCGGCTTTCACATGTGGAGGTTTCTGTCTCAAGTCACCAGTGGTGAGCCCTGAGTGGTTTGAAATCCTGTGGTGAGTGGCCTGGTATAAATGGCTGCGAGCACTGTGTGTTGATACCCATGTGTGCATAAACTGGGCTGCAAGTGTGTTGTTGAGGTTGAATGGTTTGTTCAGTGAAGAAGAAAAAAGGAGAGAAGTTTGAAGAGCCCTGGAGATTCTCCTTTGGCTAACTGTGGTGATGCAGCACCTGCTTTGGTATCCGAGATTCCCACCTCCAAGGCATTTTACTCTGGATCAAAGCTGGTGGCTGTTGCAGGAGCCCTTTGAAGCTTGTTCTGCTACAGGAAATGAAAAAGAATGGAGCAGCCAGTGCCTCAGCAGGGCTGAGCATGAGGTGCTGGCTTTCCACCAGCAATACTGGTTCTTCTTAGTATGACAACCACCTGCTCAGCCTACCAGGGCTGGAGCCTTGTCTTTTCTCAGGCGATTCCTGGAGGCAGGATTTTCAGCCAACCTGCACCCCACTGCTCAAGGGGGTATCGAGGCTGTGTAACTTGTGTGAAAAGAAGTTGTGACAAGTCCTGTCATGGCAGCACTTCAGCTGTATAAATTCGACTGGTGAGTGGGTAGGGGAATGGATGGAGGTGGGGGGTTTCCATCTGAAGTTTCATTTAAATACTGACATTTGCCAATTATTACTGTACAGTGGCATCTAAGCAGACTCCGATATTTTGCCTTTCCACACCTGAAAAAATTACTGTAGTTCAGACCTCAAGGTAGTAAGTATTGGCTGCTTCTTACTTTTCAGTGGTAGTTCCTTATCTGCTTAAAGGCAATGCCATGAACCTCAATTAGTTAGTACTTATACAGTGCCTTGAAATTATAAGACACTACCTTTTAAATATTATAATGTTTCTATAATATATTCTAACAAGTACATGCTTCTGTACACAGCTGCACACTCAGTAGTAGGCCAGAAATGCTTCCTAAGGGAAATAATCCAGGAGTTTCTGTCCCCATGGCACAAGGAAATCAAGAAAAATCTTCATCAGTTTTAAATTTATAGCATGTGTAGCTTCAGAGCATGGATAGCCTAACTAAGAAGAACAGTACAAATAGCTGCTAAAAAAACCCAATATTTGGTGTAGTGCAAAACCTCTGCACAATCTGATCACAATGTAGAGAAGAGCTGGAGGCAGATGGAGCAGGTATAGATAGCATCATTGATTTCCAATTATTTCCTCCAATGTCCAGCCCAGGAGCTCCTGGTTGCTAAGTGTGCTGTGCAGTGCTATAGATGTTCTTTTATTTTGATGCATTGGAGACAAGGATTAATCTGACTTCCTGATTTTGCTCTTCAGCTTGTGCTGCCAGTGGTGAATTAAATGCCTTGCTAAATTAATAAGTCATAACATTTTTGGGCTGGGGCCAGGGAGCTGTTGCTGTGTGCTTTGCACACAAGCATGGCAGATATGTTATCCTGGGTATAGAGTGACAGCTCCAAAGGCTGCGGTGAAATGCAATCTGGATTGGACACAGGGCAGCCAGTCAGGCCATCTGAGGGAAGGAACACCCAACAAGGTAACTGGCTCAACTTGGGTAATCCCCAACAGCCTCAAAAACTTAAAGCACCCAGCCTGGTTGCATGTGGGAGCTTACATTTGGCAAATTTGAGAGTTGTGACTGTGGCACTGAAGTTCTACAGTGATGGAAAGTGGTTAGGAAAACAGATATTTAGTTTCTATGTTTTGCCCACTTTAGTCCTGGGTCTTTTCCTGGCTCACCAGATTGGCGTGGGGTGTGGACTAACCAGAGCTGTCACAGAACAGGAGTCTCTGGCGTGGTCCTTGCACATAGCTTTGCAGACCTCACTGCTCAAAGGGTGCCCTGGCCATTGTCAGGGTCCGCAAATATATGCTGGAAACCTGATGGTTCGTTTTAAGGATCTCAGAGTGCAAAAGACACAGCAGGGGACAACTCAGTTTACTCAATCAAAAATGCACCTTTATTTAGTGCCAACAAATGTGATAGAAGGATTTGAAGGGAAACAAAGGATAGCGAGAAAAGAGAAAGGGGGGGTGGGTAATAGCTACCAACGGAGAGACGAAATCCTCGTGGTCCGGCCAATAGATCCGTCTTCTTCCGTGGGGAGATCTCAAAAGTGAGTGGGGGTCTCCAGGGTTTTAATAAGTTTGTCACGGCGGGAAACAAGGCGAGGGGCATAGAGTCAAAGCGGGAACTACCTGTGTTGAGGTTGGGTGCTCAGGAACAAGCTGCAAACCATACCTGGTACAAACAGACCAGTTTGGACAAGCAGTCTTGGCTCAGTCCACTGTGACCAGTTCCATTGTTCTTGCACTCCGTTTTCATGGAGATGCATACCAGTCCTCTGAGACTTGGCAAACGTTCCACCTCAGCCAGGCCAGGGGCTCCTTTCAGAGTCTAGGGTCTCAGTTCTCACTCATTGGAGACAATCGTGAGGCATATCACATCCTTGGACAGACTCTGACACCATGCAGCACCAGCCCTTTGGTGTCTCTGTCTCTGAAGTCAGCAGAAAAATGACCCTGTGACTGTGGCAGATTTTCTGAGAGAAGGAGGTCATGATTTGTATTTGAAATGAAGTATTGAACTACCCAGCTAAGGCTTCTGGCTGAGCCTTGGCCTTGAAGGCCTTGGCGCCCTGGAGCCTGTTGCGCAGATAAAATTACTTGTGGCGCAGTAGAAATTAGGTGTTAAGGTATCATTGCTAGATAGTAAGTTTTCTGAAGGTCACTGAGAGTAATTATTAGTGAGCACGTTTAGCCACCTTAAAAGTAAAATTAAACAGTGTTTGTTTACATTCTTTCTATGCTGTATCCCAATAGAAATGTTTCTCCAATTATAAACTATATAGAACTGTATATAACCTGCCATCTTAAGCTGAATAAACGGAGAATGTGTGATTAACCATATTGGTCGGATCATATGTTGCTCTGGCTCAACCTCTCGTTATCTCAGGGCCTCCCTGCAACATTTGGCGCCCGAACAGGGACCCTGCGCTTAAATGCGGATTGCTTAAATGAAGAGATATGTTTGAACCCGGGATTTTATGCTTAAATGCGGTTGTCTGATGCAGAGCGGCAGGTTTGGACCCTGGCGCAGATTTTTGAAGTAGAGCTGCAGGTTTGGACCCTGTAGTGGATCTGGATTCGCGTAAAGGCGGTTGTTGAATGCATCAGTTTGTTAAAAGTGAAATAGCTCGTTTGAAAACGGGACTGGAGACTCCACTTGGTTTGGGACCCTAAAAACGACCGAACCGAGATACGGAGCAGAGAGGTTGAGACCACGGAGGTCGTCTGTTTCGTCTAAAAAGCGGCAGCGTCACTCCGTGGAAGAAGGTAAGCAGCCGTGGGGATTGGAAATATTCGGAATTGAACATGGATGCCGACATGTCGGCAGCGGTGCGACTGCTTTTGAATATCCTCTCTAAGAGAGGTCAAAAAGTGAAAGAAAGTGAATTAGAACAGCTAGCCCTGTGGGCCAGAAATAAAGGAAGATTGCATAAGCCGTCTTTGGTTTTTAGCACCACCGAATGGCGAGAGCTTGGAGATCTTTTGTGGGACACAGTAATTTCCGGTGGCAAGGAGGGAAAGATCGCTCAGGAGCTTGGTGTAACTTGGAAAAAGGTGTTACATACCTTGCAAGCCGTTTCAGCTGAGAAAAAGGCAGCTGAAGCAGCCATCCAGGCTCTGGAGGGAGCGGGGGAAGAACTGAGAGAGGTTCAAGTTCAAAAACATTCCAAAGTTGCGAAATTTTTCGGAGTTTGTGCGCGGCCGATGAGGGGAGTTTCTGCTTCAGTTAGCCCGACCCCCCAGGATGTCCTTGATCATGTGATTCAGGCGGAGGAAGTGTCTCCATCGCTGCCCGACAAAACTGAGAGAGAACAGAAAATAGTACAGCCGAGTAGCTCTGGGGGCGTGGTGAAAGCTGAGCAGGCAGGCGGTACTGAGGGCGGAGCGGGGCTGACCCAAGTGATGCGGCAGGGAGGCGGAGCGCAAGGCGGAGACGAGAGCGCGGCGGCGGCGCGGGGAGAACCAACCGAGAGCATGCGCAGAGCGGCACAGAGTGAGACGGAGCGCCCTCTCCCTCCCGTGGGGGGTGAGCAGGCTCCACCGCACATGACGTCAGCGGCGGCAGAGGCTGCAAGTACAGAGATGCTGACACAGCAACGCAGCACCCCGGCAGCTGGGTTCCCCCTCCCCTCTGACTCCGACTCTGACTCGGATGCTTCAGAGACTGGGATGCCTGCTCGCGCTGTTCGTAAAAAACAGCAGGCACATAAGACAGCACAAAAGGAAGGCTCAGATAAAATGCAACAAGTAATTACAAAGCTTGCTGAACTGTCACACCGTCAAAATAAAATAGAACAACAGACAGCAATTCCACCTCCTTCATCAGCTTTTCCTGCCTCATCAGCCCTTCCCTCAACATCACAGGTTTCGCTGCCAGCAATTTCAAATCCTTTTCAAAGGCGTTGGACTGCTGTTGCTAAAGATGCTCTTTTAGATGGAGATTGGCAAGCAGCTGGTGCTCTTTCCTGCCCTGTGGTAGTTGAGAATGGCACTGCCCGGTGGGAGCCTCATGAGTGGAAAGTGTTGCAGCAGGCCAAGCAGACTGTATCTACATATGGAATTCGATCAGAAGCTGCAAGAAATATTATTCAGTACATTTTTACTGCTGACATCCTTTGTCCAGCTGATTGTTCTAGCATTGCATCTCTGCTGCTGACATCCTCGCAAGTTCTCATTTTTGAGAGGGAGTGGAAGCGTTTGGCTGTTGAAGAAGCCAACAAGCATCAAACACCAGGGGACCCCTTTTATGCTGTCCAGCCAGACATGCTGACGGGGACTGGGCCCTATGCCACATCTAAAGTGCAGCTCACCTATCCTATTGAGATGCATCAGCTGGCACAATCATTAGCACACAAAGCTTTGCTTTTGGTTCCAGACAAGAAAAAGCCAGCATCTTACTCTACTATAAAACAAGGAGCCACTGAACCTTATGGACAGTTTATAGATAGATTGGCAACTGCTTTGAAGGATGCCTCAGACATACCATCAGAGCTTCAAGAACATATGTTTCGTTCCTTGGCTTTTGAAAATGCCAATTCACGTACCAGAACCATTCTTGCCACGCTTCCGCAAGGTAGCCCAGTAGATGAGATGTTAGTAAGAGCCACTCGTGCTGAACAGAACAGTCAGACTGCAACATTCATGGCAGCCGTGCAAGATGCAATGCAGCAACAAGGACACATCATTGCAGCTGCTTTGTCAAGTGACAAAACCAAAAGTTTCAAACGCAATAAAAAAATGTCACGTCCTCGCAGACTAACTAATAGCACCTGCTTCAGATGTGGCGAGACAGGCCATTTTAAACAAGCCTGTCAAAAATCTGTATGGTGTCACAAATGCAACAGCGATAGTCATGCCACTGAAGCTTGTTATAAATCGGGAAACTTCAAGCACAGCGCGTTGAGGCACCGCGCGACGACACAAGTGGATGCCCCGACCCAAAAGATCCCAAAAACGGTTTCTTAATCAATAACGCACCTGCCACCTGGGGAAGTCTTGGCGTGGATGTTGCAACAACTACGGAGGTCACTTTACAAGACAAAGAAGTTACACTAATTCCTACTAGCGTATATGGCCCAATGTACAGCACCGATTCTCTTATTGGAGGTTTGCTCCTTGGGAGATCCTCCACGAGCAAACAAGGTGTGATCGTCATCCCAGGGCTCATTGATGCAGATTTTACCGGACAAGTAAAAATATTAGCCTATGCCTTGCAACCACCTGTGACAATTCCAAAAGGCAGCAAAATTGCTCAAATTGTAGCTCTTGAAAATTTTTTGCCGCATCGTCAGCGTCCAAGAGAACCAACTGAAGTGCAAAGAAAAGATGAAGGTTTTGGGTCCACCGGCCATGATGTTTTCTTTACCATAAAATTAGATGATCGCCCATCTAAAACAGTACAATTACAACGTGGTTCTCATCACATTACACTAACTCTACTTCTTGATACAGGGTCAGATGTTTCGATCTTGAATCAATTGTACTGGCCTCCTAATTGGCCTCTACAGGCTCCATACAATCACATTATTGGAGTAGGCGGACTGAAAATTCCTTTAATAAGTACAGACCCCATTCGCATTACCTTTGAAGATGCTCAAGTTATTGTAATTCGACCATACGTCATGACTTTGCACGTCAAGATTCCAGGGCTGCTAGGCAGAGATGTGTTGTCTCAACTTGGCATGGTGCTAACCACCGACCAGCATTTTCCCTAACGGCCACTGCAGAGCAGCCACCCATTTTAAAAATCACCTGGTTAACTGATACCCCCGTATGGGTTGAGCAGTGGCCCATGACTACAAAAAGGCTGCGAATAGTAGAGCAACTAGTTAAAGAACAACTTGACGCTGGACACATTCGACCCTCCATAAGTCCCTGGAACACTCCAATTTTTGTTATACCAAAAAAGTCAGGAAAGTGGAGATTGTTGCATGATTTACGAAAAGTTAATGCTCAAATGCAAGCCATGGGTGCTTTGCAACCTGGCCTGCCAGCGCCAACCATGATACCACGAGAGTGGAGCATTGTTGTCATCGATCTAAAAGACTGTTTTTTCACCATTCCACTCCACCCGCAAGACACTCAACGTTTTGCTTTTACAGTCCCATCGGTCAACAGAGCTGCCCCATCAAAAAGGTATGAGTGGGTAGTTCTACCTCAAGGCATGCGGAATTCTCCAAGCATGTGCCAACTGTTTGTTGACTGGGCCTTGCGACCAATTCGTCAGCATTTTTCTAGTGCAATCATTTATCATTACATGGATGACATTCTTATTGCCACCAAACAGCCATTGGCAAAAGCAAAATTAGACTGGTTAATTTCACAATTACAGCGTCATGGACTGACAGTTGCTCCAGAAAAAATACAGCGATCAGCCCCCTGGAAATATTTAGGCTGGTTGATCACAGATGCTCAAATTCGTCCTCAAAAAATTACATTGCATGACAACATTTCCACCTTGCATGATGCTCAGAAACTTTTTGGAGACCTACAATGGATTCGTTCAATTGTAGGGATCACCAATGATGATCTACAACCGTTTCTGCCATGGCTTCGTGGCACTGATGCTAACAGCCCTCGAATTTGCACCCCTGAACAACGAAGCGCCTTGATGCAAGTATCAGAAAAGCTGCAAAATGGTTGGAGCGCTCGTCGTATAGAGCATTTTCCGCTGTCGCTTTTCCTTTCCAATGCTGAAGCTTGTCCTCTTGCCATTATATTTCAATGGCAAAAGAAAAAGGGGGACTTGTGGCAGATTTTCTGAGAGAAGGAGGTCATGATTTGTATTTGAAATGAAGTATTGAACTACCCAGCTAAGGCTTCTGGCTGAGCCTTGGCCTTGAAGGCCTTGGCGCCCTGGAGCCTGTTGCGCAGATAAAATTACTTGTGGCGCAGTAGAAATTAGGTGTTAAGGTATCATTGCTAGATAGTAAGTTTTCTGAAGGTCACTGAGAGTAATTATTAGTGAGCACGTTTAGCCACCTTAAAAGTAAAATTAAACAGTGTTTGTTTACATTCTTTCTATGCTGTATCCCAATAGAAATGTTTCTCCAATTATAAACTATATAGAACTGTATATAACCTGCCATCTTAAGCTGAATAAACGGAGAATGTGTGATTAACCATATTGGTCGGATCATATGTTGCTCTGGCTCAACCTCTCGTTATCTCAGGGCCTCCCTGCAACATGTGACAACAGTCTGAGGGCACAGAAGCAGCTCAGACAAGTTGGGAGGATGGGATGGGATGTGGGTAGGACTGCAGGGCTGGGATAGGGGTCTAGTGACACCCCTGCCAAGCTCTTGGCTTGCTTCAGCTGTAATCCCACACTCACTTGTGGCACTGATTCCTGACCAGTCTTCTCCCTGTCTGGGGCTATCCATGTCTCACACCTCAGCTCCCACCACCACCCCAGAGACAACGAGGATGGATGGGTGAACCACTGACCAGCTGGCCCTGGAGCATGGGCTCACAGAGCTGCAGAGGCCATGTGCAGCCACAGAGGGTCTGCACAGCAGCAGACTATCTTTTAGGAGTTCAAAATAGCTTTAAAAGAACAAATACATCTCAGAACTAAATGCTTAGTGCCATCTGCAGAAATAAAAGGAGAACTACTCATGCCTGCTGCTTTTCTGACAAACAGTTCCAGAGAGAAGTGGTATGTAGTGGTTTGAAAGCAAAACCAGTGAGACACTCCAAGTCAGAAATACAGTTTAATAGGAAGGAAAAAAAAAAGTAAAATAAAATAAATGCAATAATACAAAAGACTACTGACAGAGTCAGAATACAACTTGAGCAGGGTGGTGGAAGCAGTCCAGATGAGGTGGTCTTCCTGAAGCAGTGATCCCATAGAAAGGTCTGGTAGCTCTTGTCCTCTGGAAATCCAGTGGGTTTGGGATGCCTGTACTGTCCCAAATCCCAGATTATATCCAGGTGGGAATGCTTGGCTCCTCCCCCTGGGTGGAGCATCTCACAATGGGATGATGTCTTTCTATGAGTCATGAAGTGGGTACTTGATGGCCCATTAAACAAAGATAGCTCCCAGAGGGAGTTACCTAATGAGTCATGCAGCAAGGCATTGATAGGCCATTAACAGAAGATAGCCCAGGGGAGGGTGCCTGGGAAAAACACTGTCCCACTTGGTTTCAACAGCTCATGAAGATGGTGATAGAATAAATACTTTGTGCACATCCTACACTGAAACCCAGGGCATGGTACAAGCACCAAGCTTTCCTGTACATTCAGATTTCATCCTGGTTTCATGGGACTATTTTCCTTACAAGCCTCTGATGCAGTACAGGCCTTCCATTTGAACACACTGCAGAGTTGAACACTAGAAATTAAATAAGATGCAAACCTGTGTGGAGTGACTAAATGTAGGATACAGCACAGAAGAATGCTATGTAATATCTGATCTGGAATTTGGCTCCAGTGGGCTGTGGCAGAACAGATTAAGTCAGGAATTATGAATACTTAATGCGAGGAGGAGGGTGCTTTGACTGCAGGCTTGGTTAAAGCTGGTGGCTTACTTATCACTGGTATCTTGGAAATTGAATAAAAAGACCAATTACCACCTCTTTCTGTAATGAGAAGTGAGGATGTATGTTTCTCTTTGGTTTCTCAGCCCAAAAAATGGGCTGTGTGTCAAAGCCTGTACCTGCAAAGGCAGAGGGTAGAGGATTTGGGTGGTTTGTGTGTCAGTGAGAAAAGGAGTCATCTAATGGACTCCTGAAATAACAGAAGGAGAGACTTGGCCGTAATGACCCTGCTTTGGAAATGGCAAATAGGGATGCTTGGTGCTCTTCTGTGTTCAAGGAAACAAGGTTCAGTATCATTAAAAATCGAACTATTTTTCAGCCTCTTTCCAATGTCTCTTGGTTTTGAAAGACAGGTGTCTGCTAAGGAAGGCAGGACCCTCGCTTGGAATGGAGTATGTAAACCCCCTCCCTCCGAATTATTATACATTTGAAATTAAGGGGCTCTCAGGCAAAGATATAGGAATAGGAATAACAGTCCATTACTAGGAAAATTTAAATAAAAATGTAGTAGTACAAAAAAAGCAAACAAGCAAAAAAAGAAAACTCTGACAGAGTCAGAATACAACCAGACACTCTGTTGGTCAGGGTGTTGGTAGCAGTCCAATTAAGTCCTCCTGGAGTGACAGATGTGGTTCTGTTGGAGCAGAGCTGATCCTGTACAAGGGTATAGTTTTCTTCTGAAGGCCAAGTGGTGGTGAGATGGGTTGAGTCTTCTACTGGGCCAGTGGAAACAGGCTGTCCTGGTGTTCTGACTCTCAGATTTTATCCAGGTAGGAATGCTTGGCTCCTCCCACTGGGTGGAGCATCTCACTATGGGATGATGTAATTTTATCAGTCATGCAGTGAGCCTCAATGGCCCATTAACAGCAGATATCCCCCTGGAGGGAGGGTGGGTCATGGAAGAGATAAAGAACACTGCCCCATTTGGTTTTAACAGATGGCAATAGAATGCATACTTTTTGCTGTATCTTGCATTGCAACCTAAGACACAGTGGGAACAATCTAGTGAGGCCCTGGTTAATACCCGCTATAAATCAGCTGAATATATTGCTTTTATGACTTGAGCAGGGTCCCCACCCCTTCAATTATCACTCCTCATGTACAAACATTAAAGCAAAAGTTTATTAGAAGTGAGCTAGAAGAGCACAATTAAAAGCTTGCTTCAGTTCCCAAATGCTCTGAGCAGAGCAGATGGGACATTCTGAGTGGCTGCAAAGGTACATATTTCAGCAGGGATCAGATCCAGGTTTATATTTAAGCATCTCCTGTGTCCCAGAAATTCCAGACACAGTTTTTGCCATGGCTTGTTTCTGCCCAAAGCAGTGACAGACTGGATGGGGTGCTTCTGACAGAGTGGGTTCCTTGGCCATTTCTGAGGATGGGTTAGACCCAGGACCTGCACAGTCTCATATTTAAGCCTTATTCTCCATAGTCTAAGCAAGGTCCTTGCCCTAAAATGGGACAGGGACATGTTTTTCTTAAAGCAATGCTACTGCAGCTTGTAAATCCAAAACTCCTCCTTTATCTAAAACCAGGGCTCTTTTTTTTTCTTTCTTTTTTTTTTTTCCCTGAAATTATCTTGACTAGTACAGCACATCTTGTTCCACTGACAGGGTTTGGGCTTTCACATCCTGGAAATTTGGTATCTCTCTACAGTGAAAAATAAACTCATATTAAGACAGTTCTAGGTGATAGTTTATGTCAAGTAGTGTAGAAGAGTGTATTGGAAACCAGTATATACAATATTTATATGTATGTATATAGATTTTGGATTGGATATCAGAAAAGTTTTTTTCACTGCAAGGGTTGTCAGACACCAGAACAGGCTGCCCAAGGCAGTGGTGGAGTCACCAGCCCTGGAGTTCTGAAAAAAATGTGTGAATGTGGCACTTGGAGACATGGATTAGTGCAGGGTTAACAGTTGCACTCATCTTAGAGGTCTTTTCCAACCTTAAAAATTCCAACCTCTATGATTCTCTGATATCCTCCAGGCATCTGGTGAAAAATAAAAGGTGGCAAAAAGCTTTCATCCCTTAAGTCTGTTTTTTCCTATTTTGACAAGATTGTTTATGTCAATACCATTTCAATAATATTTCAAAACAGAAACCTGAATTATATTGAAACAGCTTATCTGTTGCCCTGAGTTTTCTGCCTTCTGTCTTAGTGAAGAACTTTCTCACGCAGCTTCATCTAAACAATGTCTATTTTCAGAATGTTTGCATACTTCTCTGAGAGAAGAAATGATTGATGGTGATGTCCACCATCCAGGTTGAGAGGTGGTGACCTCTGTAGCCAATCTCTTGACCTCTGTACAAATACATAAATGGAGTTAGATTTGTAAATAAAGTGGAGGAGAGTTGTCCCTCATGTTGCTGTGTGCCTGCTTCTTTTTCTGTCCCTAAAGTGGGACACGCCCAGCTTCGGCCCGCAACATCTGGTGACCCCCAGACGTGTGTGAACTGCAGCCTGGGTCACATCTGGTGACCCCAAATGTGTGGGACCTTGCAGCCCTGACGTGTGGGAGCTTGCAGCCTGGTGTGTGGACTTCACACTGCCGTGCATCTGAAGATGAAGGTGAGAGATGACTTCTTTCCCTACCTCAGACGGCTCTCTCCTGGTGGACCTTTGGCTTAGGATCCTGGAGAGGAAAGAAGCCTCTGTTGCTGCAGAGGACTTCTGGGCGTTGTTTTATTTTGCTGGAACCCATGTTTTTTTCTGCAATGTCCAGGCAGCTTTCTCCACAGTGGGGTGGAGACCCTTGGGTGACCACCTGCTCCTTTTTTACTGTGGATTTCAGTGTGGATTTTTTGAGGTTGCTAGCAACATGGAAAAGGATGGAAGGGGTGCTGTGTAACTCACAGCCTCCCACTTCTGAGGTCTGGGAGCAGAATGGCTCCAGCCTGATGTTGTCTCCCAGGCTGGTGTCAAGGATGTGATATGCCTCACGACTGTCTCCAAGATTGAGGACTGAGACCCCAGACTCTGAAGGGAGCCCCTGGCCTGGTTTGAGGTGGAAGGTTTACCAAGTCTTGGAGGACTGGTATGCATTCCCATGGGAATGGAGTGCAAGAACAATGGAACTGGTCACACTGGACTGAGCCGAGCCTGCATGTTCGAACTGGTCTGTCCGTACTAGAGGTACAGTTTGCACCTTGTTCCTGAGCACCCAACCCCGACACAGGTGGTTCCCACTTTGGCTTTGTGCCCCTTGCCTTGGTTCCCACCGTGACAAACGTATAAAACTCTGGAGACCCCCCCGTTCACTTTTGTGTACACCCCACTGGAGAAGATCGCGTCTATAGGCATCTCTACGCCTCGAGGACTCGTCCCTCCACGTTGGTAGCTATAATCCCCTTCCCCTCTTTTCTATCTTTCTTACTATTCTTTATTTCTCCCCCACTGTTATAAATAAGCCTTGTATATTAATTTGTGCACGAGAAATTAAAGAATTGCAGGCAGAAAAGAAAGCATTGGCAGAGTCACCAGAGGAAAAGCCGGGGCTGAGGAATGTCGACAGCAATCTACAAATGAAAAGGAGGACTTCAGCTGAGCCACCACGGCCAAATAGCTGAGCCATCAGCTCCCCAATAGACATCTTTCGGCCTAGCGGAGGAACCCCACTCCAAACTTCAATATGATTTAAAGTTAATCCGCAGACACTATTCTGATTCCACTCAGGAAGAAGTTTGAATCCCAAAAGGAGAGCCCATGAATATCATAATCCTACCACAGACAAAGGAAATCCCTGCCTCGAGGGAAATAAAAAGTATAAAAACTGGACCCTAAAAGCAGAACGTCAGAGCGAATGACGGAGGACTTGGTACCGGCCGGCCCCGTATTCGTTTCCCAGATTCGGACAAATCTATTCTTTATTGTGGCTTGGGTTTATGGTGGTTTTATTGCCTTGTGGTTGTGTTTTTGTTGCATTTTATTTCTTTTTTTGTACTTCAACTCGCAGTAGCGAGAAAATAAAATTTTATTTTTTGAATTTCGATTTGGCTCACCATATTTATAACAGAATTTGTGACCCCGACGTGATACAATCGTGTTTTTTTCACGGGAGCGCCACGCTGCGTGGGAGGCGCCCCGCTAACTTTTAGCGGCCTGACAGTGCAAGGAACTCGGTGAGACCGATTGTAAGACGAAAATTTTTTACCAAAAGAAAAAGCCACAATAAAGGGGGGGACTCGAGTCCAAAGATTGAGAACTCACAGGGAGCCCAAAGGAAGGGGCTGTCCTGGGGCCGCGGCCAGATTTTTTCACTCACAAAATTCTAGGTGCACGAAGACCCCACAAAGAAATGAGCTGTAAGTATTCGTGGTTGAGCGAGGTGTGGCTGGACGCATGTGAGAAACGTGAAAATTTTCACGGAATGACTGTGGACCCCGACATAGCCGCAGTTCCGTACTCCTACAAGGGAATCGGTCGGCTGAGATGGAAGCGAAAGGATTCGGGAAAAACACTTCTCACATTCGGCAACTTCTGGGCCAGGGGAGGCACAGGGGGTTGGCCGCGGGGGCTAAGAGGAAAGGGTACGTCTTTGCAAGTTCAAGACTGGTAAGCCTCTTAGCTTGAGGGCTAGGAAAGCCCAAGGAACTTACCGAGCAGATCAGAGAAAGTCCTCTCTGGGAAAACCCCAGACAGCTCGCTGGAAAGCCAGTATGGGAGAGGAACTGATCAGCTGGTAAGTAAAAGAGGAATATTCAGCCCCGAAAGCACAGGGGCCGAGCGCAGTCAAGGAGAAAAAGAGGTAAGTCAGGAAAACATCATGGGTCAGGAAAGCAGTAAGACCCTGGAAAAAGGGCAAGGAAAGGTCCTAAAGATACCCAGAGAAATTCCACTGGGATGGATCCTGGAAAACTGGGAGGACTGTCCTCAGAGAAGGAAGCTGTCAAAGGAGAAAATGGTATATTACTGCACCGAGGTTTGGGGAGGAAAGGAAATTAGGGACCTTCTGGTCTGGCCAGTGTTTGGCACGTTTGAACTGTGGGTTGGTAAGGCCCTAAATCGGTTTGTAGTTAAGGAAAGGCCCGAGGACAGGGAAGAAAAATTATATGCTGAAATCTGGGAGCCCTGAACAAGCCTGTACCCGGTGAGAATGAAGTCGGGAGTGGGTGGGCGAAAGGAAAAATGGGACCCGATGGTTAATCTCCCTCCCCCATCCCTGCCTGTGGAGTCGGCAAGAGAAACATTGTTTTCTCACCAGGGAGCTATAGCTACAGCTCCGCCTTACCCCAGGAATGGGCGTCCCCTCCCCCGACCGACGAGGCAGCAGCCTCATGGTTAACCCCTCCCTTACCCACTGAGAGCAGGGCAAAATCCCAAGAAGCAGGGCTCCCAGAACTCCTGACAGGGAAAGGGAAACCGGCTCCACCTACGAAGATTACTTACTCTCCCCCAAACATGAGACACAGAATCAAGAAATTAAATAATGGAGAGGAGAGTGAAGGCCATTCCTCTCTCTTCCCACTGCCGGAGGTACCAATGGCATCAGGCGTCATAGGGTTTGTAAATGTCCCCATTAACACAGCTGATGTAAGGGCATTCAAAAAGGAGATGGGGAAGCTGATGGATGATCCACTATGGGTCGTGGAATGGCTAGATGAATTCCTCGGAACCAGCATTTACAGCTACGAGGACCTAACCTCTATAATGAAGTCATTATTCAACATGGAGGAAAGAGACATGATTAGAAAGGCAGGGATCCGAGAATGGGATAGACGAAATCCACAAGGTGACCGGGGAGAGCAGAAATGGCCTAGCCACGACCCTAGGTAGAATGCACAGACAGAGGAGGGCGGACGTAATATGGTCGATCTTAGAAACATATTGATTCAGGGTGTTCGGGAGGCTCTTCCCCGTGGACAAAATCTCAGCAAAATTTTGGGGGAATGCCAAGGGAAAAAGGAATCTCCGAGCGAGTGGCTAGAGCATCTAAGGAGAGGTTTGCAGATTTATTTGGGGACCGACCCGGATTCCCCTGTTGGGGAGGTGTTGTTAAAAACTCAATTTGTGGCTAAATCCTGGGAAGACATTAGAAGGAAGCTAGAAAAGATAGAGAATTGGCAAGAAAAGGAATTGCAGGAACTGCTAAGAGAGGCCCAGAAAGTATATATGAGGAAAGAGGACGAGAGGCGAAAGGTCCAGGCTCGGGTGCTGGTGGCAGCAGTTAGGGAAGCCCAAAAGCAGGATCGGACCCAGACCCGAGCAAAGCCGACCCAAGCAAAAACAGCCAAAGGGAAAAATTCAACCCCTCCTGAGAAGGGTCCTAGAGGCCCGAAAGAGGATGTAGAGTGCTTTTATTGTAAGAAGAAGGGTCACCTGAAGAAAGATTGTTTTAAAAGGATTAAAGACGAGCAAATCTTTCAAGCAGAATAGGGGCGTCAGGGGCTCTTTCTTTTGGGGACCAGAACATCTAAAGAGCCCTTGATAACCCTGAAAATTGGTCCCCAGGGGGAAGAAGTGACCTTTTTAGTGGATTCCGAGGCAGAGAGGTCCACAGTGCAAAAATTACCCACGGGGTGTGACAAAAGTAGAGAAACAATGTTAGTAATAGGGGCAAAGGCAATACCCTTCAGGGTACCGGTAATAAAAGATGTGTTGATTGAGTCCAAAAACAAAATTTGTTTGGGAAATTTATTATTAGTAGAAGAAGCTGAATATAATCTTCGGGGAAGAGATCTGATTATTACTCTAGGAATTAACCTAATTGTGCAGGACTCCCAACTGATAGTTAGTTTATATAAGCTAACTGTCAAGGATGAAGAGAACATTGATTCAACGGTCTGGCATACCCCTGGGGAGGCGGGAAAATTAAATATAGAACCGATTCGAGTAGAGATAGAAGACCCTGGGAATCCCATCAGAATAAAACAATATCCTATGCCATTGGACGGTAGGAAGGGGTTGAAACCTATCATAGATGATTTGCTACAAAAGGGAACATTGGAACCTTGCATGTCCAGTCACAATACCCCAATTTTAGCTATTAAGAAACCAGATGGGAATTACAGACTGGTGCAGGACCTCTGAGCAGTTAACTCAAGGACTCGAACAAAATTCCCTGTAGTGGCAAATCCCTATACCCTTCTTAACCGCCTCTCCCCGGAAGACACCTGGTATAGTGTAATAGATTTGAAGGATGCATTTTGGACATGCCCCCTGGCTAAGGAGAGCCAAGACTATTTTGCCTTCCAATGGACTGATCCTGAGACCCATCGGCGCCAGCAACTCCACTGGACGACTCTTCCCCAGGGCTTTGTGGACTCGCCTAATTTATTCGGGCAGGCCTTGGAGCACTTGCTGAGTCAATTTACCCCGAGTGAAGGGACAAAACTGTTGCAATACCTTGATGATCTGTTGGTGGCTGGACCGACAGAGGAAAGTATGAGAAATTGCACAATCAGGCTGTTGAACTTCTTGGGAGGTAAGGGACTGAAAGTTTCAAAATCTAAACTTCAGTTCACCAAGCCAGAGGTAAAATACTTGCGGCATTGGCTGACAGAAGGGAAAAAGAAATTGGACCTGGAGCGAGTGGCCGGCATAGTGGCTCTCCCCGCCCCTCGGTCAAAGAGGGAAGTCAGACAGATTCTGGGGCTTTTCAGATATTGTAGGCAATGGATTGAGGGGTACAGTGAAAAGGTGAAGTTCTTGTATGAAAAATTAACAATAGATAGATTGAAATGGACAGAGACTGATGAAAAGGAGTTTCAGGTTCTGAAAAATGTATTAATCTCGGCTCCAGTGCTCAGTCTCCCTGATGTGAGGAGACCATTCCAGTTGTTTGTAAATGTTAGCAATCATACCGCGCACGGGGTTCTTACCCAGGATTGGGCAGGAGACAAGAAACCAGTAGGTTATGTCTCAAAATTACTCGATCCAGTCAGCTGGGGGTGGCCCACTTGCCTGCAAGCAATTGTAGCGGTGGCTTTGTTGGTGGAGGAGGCGAGGAAGGTCACCTTCGGGGCCCCCTTGGTAGTGTACTCCCCACATAACGTGCGGGGAATCCTTCAACAAAAAGCAGACAAATGGCTCACTGATGCCCGAGTCCTCAAATACGAGGCTATATTAGTACATTCTCTGGAACTGGAACTCCGAACAACCACCGCCCAAAACCCAGCTCAGTTTCTATTTGGGGAGGCCCTGGAAGGAATCTTTCATGATTGTGCAGAATTTATAGAACTGCAAACTAAAATTAGGCCTGACCTGGAGGAGGAAGAGCTGGAGGAGGGAGAGAAATGGTTCGTAGATGGATCTTCTAGGGTGATAGAGGGGAAAAGAAAATCGGGATATGCCATTGTAAACAGCAAATCTGGGTAGGTGGTGGAGTCGGGACCCCTCAGCCCCGGCTGGTCCGCTCAGGCTTGCGAACTGTATGCTGTGTTAAGAGCTCTGAAAGGACTGAAGGGAAAGAGGTGAACTATTTTCACCGATTCGAAGTATGCCTTTGGGATTGTACATACATTTGGAAAGATCTGGGAAGAAAGAGGATTAATTAGTTCTCGCGGGAAATGTTTGGTTCATGGGGAAATTATAAATAAGTAAATCTTAGAAGCCGTCCGAGGACCTGAGGCTGTTTCTATAGTACATATTAACCGCCATCAGACAGGAAAAGAATTCAGAACCCGGGGGAATCATTGGGCTGACGCAGAAGCAAAAAGGGAGGCATTGATGACGATTAATACCCCGGAAATAAGAGAAGGGGAAGCCCCCGAGTATGTACCACAACCAACGGCAGAAGAAATAGCTGGGTATGAAAAGATTGGGGGAAAATTAGAGGGAAACAAATGAAAACTACCGGATGGGAGGGAATTGCTACCGAAAGAATACACACGGAAAATTTTAAAAAGGCTGCATCAGCAAACTCATTGGGGGTCCAGAGCTCTGGCGGAGTAATTTCTAAGATTTTTCGGGTGTAAAGGAATTTATGAATTGGCTAAACAGGAGGTACAGGGATGCCTCATTTGTCAAAAAATAAACTGGGTAAAATCCAAACAGGTCCTGCTGGGAGGTCGGCCTCGGGCTTAGGGACCCTTTGAAAGGGTCCAAGTGGATTTTACTGAATTACCTAAGGTGGGAAGATACAAATATTTGTTGGTAATGGTGGATAAGCTGACTCATTGGGTAGAAGCTTTTCCTTGTGCCCGGGCTACTGCCCATATGGTGTCAAAAATCCTATTAGAAGAAATTGTCCCCAGATTTGGAATAATCCACCACATCGATTCTGATCAGGGCACGCATTTCACCTCCAAAATCATCAAACTGACAGCAGAAGCACTGGGAATTAGATGGGACTTTCATACTCCCTGGCACCCCCAGAGCTCTGGACAGGTTGAGAGGATGAATCAAACCCTGAAGGCACAATTAGCAAAATTAATGTTAGAAACAAAATTGTCGTGGGTAAAATGCCTTCCCTTGGCACTGTTGAATATCAGAACCATGCCAAATTCGGAAAATGGGATCTCTCCTTTTGAAATGTTATATGGGATGCCCTATTGACATGGGATGCCGGTGGGACACCCCAAAGTGGAGGAGGGACAAATACAGCCATACTTAATAGCTCTAAACAAGCATCTTCAGGATTTCCGGACCCAAGGATTGATCACCCAAAATATCTCCTTGGGATTCCCCATTCATAAAATCAAGCCTGGTGATGAAATCCTGGTCTGGTCCTGGAAAGAGGTTTCTCTAGCCCCTCACTGGGAAGGTCCTTTCCTTGTTCTGCTCACTACAGATACAGCTATCCGAACCGCAGAAAAGGGGTGGACCCATGCCTCACGAGTGAAAAAGATACAACCTCAAGGAAAGAATCCTGAGTGGACTGTAACTTCAGCACCGGGTGATTTGCAAATTAAACTTCGGCGCCGAGACAAATGAACGATTTGGAACAGATAAGTTGTAATCCGACCGTCTGCAATTGTTTTCCCTTTGTCCATTTCGAGTGTGTTTTTTGCCATGAAATTTGGGTTGTGCATTGCCGGAGGGGGAGCAGACCTGATAGTTACTGTTACAAGTGCTACCAAGAGGAGTTGAGACAGACCAACTCAGCTCTGAACGCTGCTCAGAATTTGGGATTGATCAAAAGGGGGTCCTACGAGTGGGCAGTAATTATTGCCCTTGGAACCCATGGCAAATTGCATACCAAGGCAAAGATATTGGGGACTGAGTGCCGAAGAACCAATAAGGTCCCCTGTATGGCAGACCCGGTCAAACTCAGCAGGTGGGACACCTATAAACGGAGGTTTGAGGTCAGGACAGGGGAAATTCCGGAGGAATTTCCTTGCTGCCGAGAAGACATACAAGCCCACCGCTGGGACCCCCCCAGCGGGCGGAGGCCCAGGCAGAGGGATGTACCCAGGGATAGCCCTGCTAATCCTGAGCCTCGTGATCGGTAAGGTGGCAGGGAATTCTGTCTCTGATCCACGCGCCCCTGCGGGGGAATGCCGACAATGCCTGATATTCGTCCATAGGGGGCGAATGTCCTCCGAGAAACTCCTGCTGAATTGCTTGTCTCCACAGGGTCAATGTTCATACAGAGGCACTCGGTATCAAATTTGCAAAAATAATGGGAAAATAATTTGCTTTGATGTGGGAGCAGGACCCAGAGTTGGGAAGGATGATGCTCACTCCTCTCGAGAGCTCTACAGAGAGAAAATTTCTCAGATCCCTGCTTGCACCCAATGTAACCAAACTGTGTAGAGCGAGGGAAAACCCATCAGGTAAAGGATGTCTGCTACGATAAGGAGCAATTGGAAATATGTGTAATGGGGGAGAAAATGTATTGGGTGGGAAGGAACCTCAAATATGAGGATCCCCCAAAGGGGGTCAAACCCATCATCTTAGATTTATTAGATCAGGGGGACGATAGAATTTGTCTGCAATGTGATAAAATCTTTTGTTTCACTCGAAATAAGGAGGGACTGGACCCAGAAGCTAAATATTTGCACACTTTGGAGGAGCACTACAGCTTGCTGGAGGCACAATACAGAGACTAGGTTTGCCCATTACAATGCAAAATTCATTTGTAATCAGGCTTCAAGCCTCCATGGAGAAAATTCTCAATCANATTGTAAATAAATTTATTTTATGGGAATTGGGAATGAAATTATTAATAAATGGAAAATTGTTTTATGTATATACCCTTGCCCAAGTTAATATGGCCGTCTTGAAAGGGGGAGGAATTGTTGTAAATAAGCCTTGTATATTAATTTGTGCACGAGAAATTAAAGAATTGTAGGCAGAAAAGAATGCATTGGCAGAGTCACCAGAGGAAAAGCCCAGGCTGAGGAATGTCGACAGCAATCTACAAATGAAAAGGAGGACTTCAGCTGAGCCACCACAGCCAAATGGCTGAGCCATCAGCTCCGAGACAGCTCCGGCTCCCCAATAGACATCTTTCGGTCTAGCGGAGGAACCCCACTCCGAATTTCAATATGATTTAAAGTTAATCCGCAGACACTATTCTGATTCCACTCAGGAAGAAGTTTGAATCCCAAAAGGAGAGCCCATGAATATCATAATCCTACCACAGACAAAGGAAATCCCTGCCTCGAGGGAAATAAAAAGTATAAAAACTGGACCCTAAAAGCAGAACGTCGGAGCAAATGACGGAGGACTCGGTACCGGCCAGCCCCATATTCGTTTCCCAGATTCGGACGAATCTATTCTTTATTGTGGCTTGGGTTTATGGTGGTTTTATTGCCTTGTGGTTGTGTTTTTGTTGTATTTCTTTTTTGTACTTCAACTCGCAGTAGCGAGAAAATAAAATTTTATTTTTTTGAATTTTGATTTGGCTCACCATATTTATAACAGGTATTATAAAATCTCAAATGTTTGGCCAAAACCTTCAAGATGCTCTTGGTTCTTACATAACATTTTTGTAAATAACCTCCGTGTATTAATTTGTGCCTGAAAAATAAAATGATTCAAAAGCAGGTAAAACAGTTCACAGAAGGATTCTGATACGAGGGGGGCAGATCGGGGGAAGATTTAGGGTTGCACATGAATGGATGTGGCTCCTCTGGAAATGGGCCAGCAAGTATGCCTAACGATCGAAACATCTGCCCGAGAGACTGAATAGGGTCTGCAATGGTCACTCATACATCTTTTCTGTTTCTCCTGAAAACCCACTCAGAAAAATCAGAATCCCAAAAGGAGACTGATGAATATCAATACTCGGACAACTGGGCAAAAGGAAACCTGCCTCAAGGGGAACTAAAAAGTATAAAAACTGGACCTTTGGTGGTGGGATTTGGTGAACGAAGGGGAGGCAGGTGCGATAGAGGCCTGTCTCGCGTTCATCCTGTTCGATTCCCGGGATTGAATTGGTCTTTATTGTGGCTGTGGTTTTTTTCTGATTCATAAATTTTGTTTTTTTTCTTAATTACGATTTGGCTCACCTCGTTTATAACACTTTTAACTTGGCAACAAGCCGAGGTGCTATTGGGTCTTTTACTTGACCCTTAACCTGGAAACATTTAGGGGATCTCCTCTTTTATCCCATTTTCCCAGTGGTTTGTGCCAGGAAAACTTTTGCTCCCTTCCTCTAAGGGGTTCAACCCCTTCTCTGGGACCCCATCCCAGCCAGACCGGGGGGGGGTTTAAACCTTCCCCCCCCCCAATATCCCACTTTCCCAGTGCATTGTACTAGGAAAACTCTAGGCTCCCTTCCTCTGAGGGGCCCAACCCCTCCCTGGGACCCCATCCCAGCCACCTGGGGTCTCTTTACAACCCCTTTTTCCCTGGGACCCTGTCCCAGCCACCCAGGGGTCGCTTTCACTCCTTTTTATCTTTCACTTCGTCTTTTTCCTGGCTGTTTTTCTCACGAAAGAATGGAACCGCAGTACTAAAGACTTCTGCACTCATGTCACCAGTCTGGGGTACCCAGCCAGTGTCTCATTCACACACCTCACAGATCCCCTTTAACCCCGCTCCCTTAAGAAATACTTACAATCTTTTTTCTTTCTTAGGTTCTTTGTGCATGAGGTTTTTACAGAGCAAAAAAAANAAAAAAAAGCAAAACACACCGCAGTTTTGGGAGCCTCTTTTTTCCTCTTCCTTTGATTATTGTTTCCTTTTTGTCTCCTCGGGTGTTTACCTGCAATTTCTAGTTCCCACCAGGAGAAGCAAAGCTTGGGCCGCCAAAAGCCAGGCAGGGCGCCTCCCTTTGCTCTGGATCTCCTGGGGTCTTCAGAGATGAGATGTATATCCTGGGTGAAGCCCCCAAATTGATTAAAGCAGAGTTCACTTTCCTGGTAAATTTTAAGAAATAGGTTTAATAATAAAAAAAATAAGACAATTAGGAAACAAATTAAGCAAAAGGAAGTATGGCCGACCGGATGACTTGGCATTCAGCCAAGTCCACAACTTGATATTTCAGAGGCCTTCTTTAAATACCCCTTCTATTGCATCAGTCTTGAATATTCATATTTTTCCATAAACTAGTTTCCATATTCTAGGAACTGTTTTGCATGGTCCCTCCTTGGGTCTGCCTTTTTAGAGCATGCGTGTTTCTTGACTGTTGTTCTTCATTATCACTTCCAGCTTGGGCCTTGGTCCACACTTTCTTCAGATGGTGGATGCTGATAGTTGGTATATCAATAACAGGGTCTTCTTTATATATTCACTGGATGTTATCCTGACCAAACAGACAGTTTAAGCATACTATATGAACTACTACTACTATGCCTAATTTTCTTTACTAATAGCAGAAATGAAAACTTATATCCTTAGCACAAAGTTATTAATCATATAGCACACATCTTGCGAAAAGCCAATTTTATAATATACACTTATAAGAGTTAATCTTACCCAGCTAATTTTCAAAGGAAAAATGCATTTTTCATTCAACTGAGACTTCACAGGGGGCTGCCCTTTTCAGACTTAGAGGAAAAGGCTCCTTGTGGGCAATTCTAGGGCTGTTTTGCTTAATCCACTCCAAAAAGAGGGAGCTGTGCTTGCCCATCAGAATTGGAGTAGCATTGCCTCAGTTCCAGCTGGTTTTGGGGAGGGCAGGGATTTGGTATTTGGGTTTCCTTAAGGGCTGATTATCTAATTACCAAAGGTCCCAACAAGGACCTTTGTGACCAGGCTATAATCAGAATTAGATCATTTTTAGGGCAAGTCTCTTTTCTGAGGGAGTAATTATGCTGCAGAGCTGGTTTAAGGGTGACAGACGGGGTTTGCTTCCTGCTGCAGGGACAGGGCTGCCGTTCCTATAAATGCAAAGGCACAGAAGCCACTGTAAAGTGTCCCTGCACCTCAAGGCTATCCCTTTATCCCTTTAGAGTGGACTGGGCACTTGGCAGATGTCTCTTGTTTCAATCCAAACCCTTTTTGCATTCAAGCTGCTTTTTATTGCTTGCTCTTAGATCTTAAAGCCTTTTGGTTTGAGTCTTGCCTCTGATTAGCATGCCAGGGCCAGCATTTACTTTTAAACCTGAAGCAGTTTGGTTTGTTGTTCTTGCATTATAAAGTTTGGAGATGGGGAGGAGGTGGGTTCTTGCTGTTAACAAAGAATGCATGCTAGCTTGGATGATCACAAAAGATTGTGGGGGTTCAAAAGAAATGAGACCTGAAAACAGAACAAAGAAATGCCTATTTTTAGTGAATCATTTTGGCTGGTTTGATACCAGGCTCTTTTCTAAACACAGGCAATAGTCTTTTGAGCATATTTTAGTAGCAGCAACAAAACCCAATGTGCTTCCACCTCCAAAGTCTTCTTACTGCAAAGAAGGAATTCATTACTGAAAGACCACAAGTTTTGTTCATCTCTAACCAACCAGGCGAGGTCTCTCGGTCTCTGCCTAAGTTTGCAGTAACAGTCCCTGTGATTCAACAGGCCAGTTAGTGACACCAGGCTGTCAAGCTGTTTCTGTCTGTCCAAAAAGCATCATCTTACACTGTACAAGAGTTCTAACACTGTTGTTCTTCCTTAGCTTATTTCTGAGGGCCATAAAATTTTATTACCTTTTATACAAACACAATTATAATTTACCCTTAATTACTATAGGTTGCCTATATTACTGAATAGCTGTGGTAAAATTCCTTTTGGACTCTTGCCTGTCTCATCTTGGGGTATAACAGAGTGGTATTTTTAATTATTTTTCGGATAATGCAATGTTTTCTGGAAGAATTATCCATTGTGTTTTGATTTTGCAAGGTGTTTGGACATAATTTATGCAGAAGTAAGTCCTATTTGACAACATGAGTTAAATGAATCTTAGAGAAAATGACATGCGATTATTTTTTTCAGAAGATGAGTAGCTTAACCCCTGCATTACCTAATGAAACCTCCTGCATTCTGCCACCACTTTTGAGCTACCACCAAAGTTGAGTAAGTTGGCAGAAGCTCCCAGCTATTATTTGTGTTTGGATGGTTTAGAACACAGATTACAAAAACCCTATTGTGCTAGAAGAAAAATATTTTCCTTCCCCCAAATAATTTGCCATTTAAATTTGTCATGAGAACTGTAATCGTTTATCAATGCAACGCATGCCCAACAATTTTTTCAGTATGCAAAAGTTAGGGTTTGTGGTAGGCAAGTAGGAAGCAGGTGGTATTATAAACTGTGGGCCCAAGTAAAATAAAGAATGTAATGGAAGTTAACTAATCCAGCATCTAAATATAAATGTTGAATCTAGCCTCTGACAAAGCTCTACAAGCCCCTAAAATTTTGGAAAAATTCAGCTACTGCCATGAACTTGTCAGCTTTCTCTCAACCCTAGTTTATAGAGGTCCGCTTTCTTGGGCAGCTTCACCGGCTAGTTTGCCCGTCGGACTCTATATGTCAGGTGTTTGCTGTTCCTGAATCTCAGGCTGAAGCATGGAATTGCGGCGTGGAATAAAAGCGGGCTCCTGCTAGGTTTTAGATGGTCTTTATTTCCTCCCACGTGCAGGTGTCAGTTCAGGGAGGCAGAGGGTTCAGGAGCTCAAGTGAACAGGCTGAACCCCCGGAGCAGGAGCAGGAGCGTCGGGAGGGGCAAAGCACCCCACTTAAGTGTGGGGGGGGGGGCGGTTCCCAAACAACAAGGAGCTCAGCACCAATACCAGGGAAGGGGGGGTGTAACCCAACACAGAAGCTTAACACAATGATGGAAGAAGGTGTCATTCATGGACCCAGACAAATCCCAGGGCCTTTTCCCTAGAATTTTCTAGATCTTACAACATGATTGACACCAGGGTCACACCATTAGGGGTTTTGGGGGGGGGAATTGAGACAAACCAATAGGAACATGTTACAAAGCATATAAAACATTGAAAACCAAATTTCGCACTGCTACACTAGTTAATGTCAACACTTCCCTGTCTATGACCAGAACCTCCAAGATTTTGGAAGAAAAATAAATGTGAAAAAGGGGAGCTAGAATTAAAATGCCTGTGTGCCTATGATGTATGAGTGCTGGTTTGAAAAATGTTACAAGGTACAGTGAGTTGGGACAAATGTGCTTTGAATAAGGGTTGAGGATGTGCTATGTAGAGTACGCGTAACATCTTGTTCATGTGCAAGAAGACTGTGAAAGAAACAGCTTTGTGTGGGAAAAGCAACATCAAAAGCCCTGAAAGAACTAGTGCTGTAAAAGGAAACATTTGCCTTTGAGGACTCTTTTTGCTTCTGGTCACTTCTTTTTTTTTTCCTCTTTTTTTTCCCCCTCCTGTATTAAAACACAGCAGCTGAGCAATGAAAGGAGCATGGGTAGGATGAGCTGGATGGGCAACAAGGAGGGATATGGAGGGCCAGCTGAATTTGTTTGGGATTGCACAGCTTCCCTCCCACCCCCTTCACATGGAGTTTGCATCAGCCTTAGAGGCTGTGGTTGTGTTTGTTGGACAACCAAAGCAAGGCTGGAAGCTCAGCTTCGTGTCTTTAGCTGAAAAGTTAGCACACAGGATTGTCAGCTTCTGTCAAACATGTCCTAGATGTGGGCAAAACTCTTCCTGGGGGAAGAGCGGGAATGAGAGGGGAATTAAGGGTGTGGGAGTGGGACAAAGGTGTCCCAAAAGCTCTGGGCACTGTGGGAAAGCATGAGGGAGCTGGTGGGACAAGGGACTGTAGATAAAGTACCATAAGTGAGCAGGGAGAGGAATGTCACCCAGCAGGAAGGACATGGCCTGGCAGCAGGCTGGTGCACACACTCAGTGTGGAGAATACAACAGTTTTCCTGCAGTGTTGGGGTTATCCTTGTTGCCAACAGAAGGCTCACACTGAGGGAGAAAGGTTGCGGAACAGCTGAATGCAGGCAGCAACCTGCCCCAGCCACATCCTACAGGAAGTAGCAGAACTTTTTCAGCCTTGCTTTATATTAACAACAAAGAACATCGAGCATGAAGGACATAGAGCGAGCCTCAGTGCCAGTGAAGAGCACATCCCTGACTCTGCTGGGAGCTTTGGACCAGCTGGGGGAAGTTTGTGGGGATCTGGATGGCCACAGGATGGTGTCTTGTGGCTTGCAAGGCACAGGACGGTGTTTGGTGAGCAGTGGTAATACTGCCTGAAGTGCTCTGAATTGCACTGACCCTGCAGCTTCTGTTGCTAGAAGCTCCTAATGTTTTCTTCCTTTTCACTTACAAGGTAACCTCTTCCTTTAAGAGTCAACACTAACTTCCCAGAGTGAACGTTTAGACTTATTCATGCTAATAACCTTAAAGCTGATTTTAAATAAGGTTCTCTTTGGCTGTAAGGATAACGCAATCCCGTGCTAGAGGGGACTTGGATCAAATTTACTGACAACCTGAAATGAATGAATAGGCCCTGCTCACAGTGAGAGAGCTTTCCTAGGAGTACGTTGCACATTGGCTATTTTCCCAGCCCCGTGGAGCCTTTCAGGAGCCTGCTGTGGCACGTTTTGGTTTGGTTTAGGGGATTGCAGTGTACAATCTGGGGTTTTTCCCAAGTGCTGATGCTGCAGTGTTCCCATCAGACTGCACGCAGGAAGCATCTTCCTGTTATTTCTCTGAGTGGGCACGCACAGACCCGGACCTTGGAGAATGTACAGCAGCTTCAGCTCTGTAACCTGCAGCACACAGGGAATGTTTGCCTGCATGGAGAGTGTCCAGCCATGGAGGCCTGCTCTGCTGCCCTGTCCAGGTGAGTGCTCAGGTAAGGCTGGCCAGAACGGGTCTCAGTGTCTGTTGCTGCTTTTGACAGAGATTTGGTTATTTACTGAAAACCAAGGTGAGAAACAGGGAAGCACCAGCTCTGGGCTGTGTGTGAGAGCTGCCTGCAGGGTCATGGTGTGGGCTGGGGTGGTCCAACTGCTGCCCTCCAGCTTTGTGACCTTACCCAGTCTGGAAATGAGCTGGAGGAAGGTGGGGGAGCCTCATGATCTTCCCAAAGGGCTTTGGGATCCCTCCACAGCAAGTGCTGTGCTGAGGCTGAGTACTATCAGCACTGCTGCTGCTGGGAGTTCTGGTTTGGCGCCTGGATCAGTGACTGGCCTTGTTGTGCCTGTGCTGCATGTAGTTTTGACTGGAGCTGGGAGCAGTTTCTCTGCTCTTTCATAGTTTGCCTTCTTTGCATGTCTCCAGCAGGAAGTGCAGATTCAGCAGACATTGTTATGCCTCATGTTATAAATGAGGTGACCCAAATTGAATCAAAAATCACAGTTTTATTTTTCCAAATTGATCAAAATGATTTGCAAAAATAATAAAAGCAGAAAAATAGAAAAACAACAAACAGTCAATTTTGCAATGAAACCCAGCAGAG
>VZDJ01000544.1:133088-156435 GCA_008694505.1 Cyanoderma ruficeps | reverse complement strand
GAGCAGCTCCCTCTCCCCCTTCAATAAATTGTTGAGGGGTGCTAGGTCTTCGTTGGTGAGACCAAGCCAGGGCCTGACCCAGTTCAAGGACCCACACAGGGAATGGAGATCTGCTATGGTTTTGGGATCACTCTTAATTTTCAATTTTTGTGGGACAATGGTCCACGCAGTGATTACTAAGCCCAGATACTTCCAAGGTGGCATCTTTTGAACCTTGTCTTCCTGCAGTTGGAATCCAGCAGAGGTTAAAACTTAAACCACTAGGTCAAGTGTGTGTTGGAGTGTAATGTCATCAGGGGCACACACAAGCACATCATCCATGTAGTGGAGGATGATGGCTTCCCTTTTTTTTGGCACGTACCGGGGACAATAATGAGGCTACGTACTGCTGGCAGATGGGAGGACTGCATTTTAGGCCCTGCAGCAGAACTTTCCAATGATAATGCTTCATTGGGGCTCCTCGATTGGTGGTAGGAACTGAGAATGCAAACCGTGGGGCATCTCCTGGATCTAGTGGAATTTGGAAGAAGCAGTCTTTGATATCAATAACTACTAATTGCCAATTTTGGGGGAGCATGGTTGGGGAGGGCATCCCTGGTTGGAGTGACCCCATGTCCTGTATCACTTTGTTTATTTCTCAGAGGTCATGAAGGAGCCTCCACTTATTTTTCCCTGTTTTTTTAATTACAAACACCAGGGAATTCCAAGGGGTGTTTGTTTCTTCTATGTGACCTTTTGCCAATTGTTCTTCTACGAGTTCTTCGAGCACCTTAAGTTTTTCTTGATTGAGTGGCCACTGATTTATCCAGACTGGGGTACTGTCTAGCCATGTTAGCTTTTGCATGGGGCGCTCCACAGTGGCCACTTCTAAAAATCCTGGGGGTTTTTTGGGATTACTAATTTGACTCGCCCACTGGGACATGGTATCTCTCCCCCACAGGGGAGTTTTATAATTGATGACAAACGGACAGACAGTAGCCAATTTTCCATCTGGCCCTTCAATTTGTACTATGTTTTTTGAGATTTTTGCTAATTGGAGTCCTCCTATACCCTGAAGTTTGCCAGCTACAGGTTGCAATTCCCAGTGTGATGGCCACACAGTCTCAAGTAAGATCGTAATGTTTGCTCCTGTGTCTAGCACTCCCTTCACATGGAGGCAGTCTGACCCACAGGCTAGATTGCATGCCATAGAGGGTTTATCTTCTTCTACCACCTCTGCCCAGTAGACCTTGGGTAGTTTGCCATCTACTAGGACTTCTTCTGGAACGGGAATAGCCTGAGCAATGATTTGTCCTTTGGCCAAATAGAAGGGTGGCTGAGGACAATGCGCCAAGAGACTGAATTTAGGCATGCTCCCTTTGGTGGTCATGGGAACAATTTCAATCCCTACAGGTGTGTGTGCAGTGTCCCCAATAACAAAAAACTCACTGTCTAGTCCTGGATGATGTGCTGTCACGTCTGGTGCGTTTTCAGGAAATTCTACTTCAATTATGGTCTACTGTGTAGATCTGAAAAGAAAGGTATCTTTGGTTACAAGCTTAAAATGCCCACAAGGTTGCCAAGCCTTATTAGATAAACACTCCCCATTTTTTTCCTTTTGTTTTTCTACACCCAGTTTTTCTTCCCCCCCTTTTTCTGTTGGGAAAGAGCTTTTTTTCGTTTTGGAATCCGTCACATTTGTGTCTTGGCTCGTGACGAATTCACACTGGACTGTTAGTTTTTTTGATTGCTGGTTGTGTCATTTTTTTGATTGTTTTCCATATTTTGCTGGTTCTGGGGACAGTCTCTGGCAAAGTGTCCAGGCTTCTTGCACAGGAAGCAGATGATGTGTCGAGGTTGTTTTGCTGTGGCTTGTTGTTTGTCATCCTCAGGTGTTGCAGCTGCTACAGTTTTTAGGTTGGTAGATTTGGGCTTTACTTCAGGTGAGTCGAATAGCTCTGCTTTCAGGGCACATGCTTTTGCTATCTGTGTTAGTGTAGGTGGAGGGTCAATCGGGAGTCCTAGAATCACCCTGCGGCAGGCTTCGTTGGCATTTTTCCGAGCCATGTTTCGGAGTATTTGTGCCTGTGCTACTGAGCCTTGTACTTGTTTTTCGATTGCCACTTGGAGCCTTTCCGCGAACTGCAAAAAACCTTCAGAATCGTGCTGTTTAATATCAAGATAGTTGGTTTGTGGTTCAATTGTTGGCAACTGGTAGAAAGTTTTTTCTGGAACTTTAGCAATTTTTTCTAAAATGAACTTTGATAATACTTTAGCTTGGTCATCTGGGATAGTCCATTGGCCCTCTCCACACAAGTGCTCATAGGGAATATCTTTCCCCTCTAAATCTTTAGCACCCTGAGTGGTTTGACTGAGCTGTTTTAGGAGCTCTTTTAAAGATGTTTTCCAGGTATCTTCCCAGAAATCAAATTCTAAGGGAGATAATAAGCATTTTGATATTTCTTTTAAATCTGCTGGTGTTAGTTTGAGAGATGCAAAAGTAGTTCTTAACATACTTTTAAAGACCTCATTATCTCTACCAAATTCCCTTTGGGTTTTACTTAATTCTTTTCTATTTTGGAAAGAGAAAGGCTGGTAGTTTCTAATTGCATTATCTCTACCAGAATATGTAACAGGAGCTGCTGAAAATATAACTTCACAATTTTGGCTTTGCTCTTTAGGGATATCTGACTTGGTTTTGTTTTTATGGGGGTTAGCTGTAGGCTTGTGTTATGGGTTGGCGCTGGTCGAATGCCAATGCACTCATGAGTGTATGTTTTTCTTAACAAACTACTGTGAGATGTGGTCAAAAACTCAAGAACAGAGCAGACCAGGCCTAAAACTTGAAATAAAGAAAAGAAAATTTATTAACTTACATAGAAACAGACAATAGACACAAAAAAAGAAAACTCAAACACTTAAAGGCAGGAAAAAAAAAAACTTCTTAAAACACTTCTTCTCCTCCCCCCAATTTCCATCTTTTCATGCTTTTAACAGTTGACACCAGTAACATTACTTTCATCTACTTGCTTAAACCTTCCACAACCCTGGGTTCCCAATCCAAATCATCATTCTTTTAAAAAAAAACAATTTTCAATCCACTTAAGGGGAGAGGAGTCTCTCTCACACTATAGACTACCAAAAAGGGAACACAGGTCCATCTTCTCATGTTCCCATGTCACTCATGGTCTCACTTGGAAAATCTACCAGGGTGACACTCTTTTTTCTATGTCCAGTGCTCTCACCACTGTCCATGGACTCAAAACCAGATAGGGCTCTTTTAAGGATGTTTAGCCAAGTACTAAAACTAGTTATTTTCTTACATCGGGACCAGCAGTCCCCTCTAATATCCACCCCTGGGGCCGAGGGTTCTACAAATGGGCTACAAAGTCTTTGGCTCCGAACTAAAAAACATCCACTCAAAATACAGTCTTATTTATATTCAGGAGAGTCAGGGTCCGTCTATGGCTAAATTATGCAAGAAAAGTCCAACCCATAAGGCCACTCCTCTTCATCTCTGGCAATCGGGAGAGATTCTTTTCATCTTCTTTTACTATCATGGTCCCGGGCTGTCTTCTCTCTTTTAAAACCATTAACCATGAGAAATCAGTGTATGGAACAGTTCTCTTCTGCTTTAGAAAGAGCTAAAAGTCTTTGTTTCTCCGCAAGGCCACAGGCACAGGCACCAGCAGGCAGGCTCCGCAGGCTCCAGCAACTCCCACACACTAGCTCGCAGCTCCGGCACCTTCTCCCTTGGGGGGGGGAGACGGGCCGAGGGGGGGGGACGGGGGACGGAAGGCACCTTCGAAGTTTTTCAGTTTTCTACCCCTCCATCCTGGATGGGCTGACCCAATTCCCGTCCCGTTCTCTCTTCTTCCCCCCCGCCCCTGGGCCCGGGCCTACCTGGCTCCCCTCCCCTGCCCAACGTGGGGCAGGGAAGGAGAGATGCTTCTCTGCTGAAAGCAGAGCCGGGAAAGAGGCAGTGCCCCTGGGAGTTCTGGCTTTTAACACCTTGTGTCTTCAGAGGCGTGTCCAACTTCTCAGTGGTCACCAAAGGTGCCAACATCCAAACCGGGTCACTGATTGGTTTGACCTCAGCTTCTTGAAAAACTCACTTTCTCTCAAACCACGACAGCTTGTTTTGTATATTGTGATTTTCTTTCTCTTCCGGGGTGCTGATTGTGACTGCAGTAGCAGCCTCAGCTTCACACTCAGCTCTGGGTCTTGGCTCGGCTCCACCCCCGTGGGGGTTGGGTCCGGCACGGATCGGGGCTTCGGGCTGTTCCCAGGCCTTGGCCCTGGGGCTGCACCCTTGGCAATGTGGATTGCGTTCAGGGTTACTCTGGGTTCCAGGCTTGGGACCCCTTCTAGTCTCGGCTTCTTCCAGTGCTCGGGGACTGGCTTCTGCTTGAGCCTCAGAAGGCTTAGCTCCACCCTCACTAGACCATGCAGTCCCGGCACCATCCCCACCCTCGTGGGTTTCGGCTGCCCTGGCCCTGCCCCAGCAACCACCCCTGACACTTCCAGCCCCGCCCCCACCCCATGCGGCCACGCTCCCTGACCACGTGGTCCCGGCAGCTCTGTCTCTGCCCTTGGTCCACATGGCTTCGGCTCCGGCCTCCCCCCCACTTCTGTGGGAGCTGGGTGGGGGGGCATGGTTGTTCACTGGGGGGTGTGGGGGCTGGGTATTGAATGCGGTGGGTGGGGGAACCGGGAAGTGGGAGGGGGGAGGGCTGTTGGAGGGGGCGTGGTAACTGTGGGAACCGGCATTGCAACATCAGGGGGCGGGGTCACAGGATGAAGACATGCAGGGCGGGGGCATGGGGTAGGGAGTGGGGACATCTGGGAGTAGGAAGGGGTTGTAGGATCTGCACGTGTTGGGGGAGGGGACCTGTGGGTGAAATGGATTGTGGGAAGGAGAAGGATAACCTGGGGGAGGCCTGCACACGTGGCCGTGGCCATTTTGGCTATTTGCCATGTGTTCAGGCTTGCTTATGGGGTAAGAACTCTTATTTTTAGAGCTATAAAAGCACAGATTTTCAGATACAGTGGGTAGGAAAGGAGGGTAGAGGGAAGAATCTCTATCAGTCTGCACACACTTCTCTTTCAGCTCAGGGGCAGAGGGGATGGGGGAAGGGGTAGAGGGGATAGGGGGAAGGGGGGATTGCACTGGCTGGTCTTTTGTCTGCTTAATTATTTCTTTACAAATTAGAATAAACAGTGGGAGGAATTTTGGAGCTGTTTTATCACCTAATTCAACTTGGTTTGTTAATAAAGTTCCGATTTTGTCCCAGTAAGGGATAGAATTTATATTTTGCCCATTAAAGTCAGGCAAAAGAGAGGATAGCCAGCAGATAAACTGTTGTAATTTTTTCTTTGAGATTTTTCTGTCCCCCTTATTTAAAGCTTGTAGGATTTGGGAATATTAGCCTTTTTCCTGCACAGAGAGTTCTGACCCCATCACTCTGCGCAGTTTTATCTACCCCGATTACAGTGAAAGCAAACCAAAACCAAAAGCAACAATAACTCAGCTTAGGAAAATCTCGTCCTCTAATAGGATGAAGGAAACCACGTGTTAGGGGAAGCCCGCAGCTTTTAAACCACCCACCCACATGGTATTTTTTCCCTTATAGCAAAAGTTACATGCCCCACCACCCCCACCCACTCAGGGGTCACCTCAGGGGGTTCCAGAGGGTACTTACATTTCCCTTGGAACTTTGGCTGGCTGCGATCTGCTATAGTGAGTCTTTCGCCCAGAACCGATCTGTCCGGGCCGTCGACAGGTTGCCGGCTCTGTCCCAAACCAGAGCACCATGCAAAAAACAGCAATTCTGGTCTGGGTGATCGACAATCCAAAGCTTGTAGATCAAGCTGTTCACGTGGGTCTCAGAACCTTGAAGGGAGCAGCACCACGTTTGGGTCGCCAATCTGATCAGGCTCCTACACTCCTGAGGTCCAATCTCGGCTAGCTGTGGGCCCCAGGGAGGAGGCTGAATGAGGACGGAAGCAAAAGACAAAAAGGCACTCCAACTCCTCGTGGGAAACAGTCCCACTAGTTTATTGCAGAACAGACACCTTGAAATCCAGGAGGAGAAAGAGGGCGGGACCCTTCGTCCCAGGGGTTTTAAGCTCTAAAGGGAGGGGATGAACAGGGGTCTGTTGACCAATGGGGCAGACCCAGGGGGCGGGGAGTTACAGGGGGCATCAGGTAACAAAGGTACAGATTTTTGGGAAGGTTCAATCAAGGGGCACCTGGTGCAAATTGAAGTAACTACTTGGTGCAATACAACAGGCAGGTACCCAACAGCCTTGAGATGTGGTGTTTCCAGCTGTATTTTACTGGAGAGGTTCTTGTCCTTCTGGGAGAGATGGTAAAGGGAATACTTAAAATATGCAGTGAGGTGTTCCCATAAAATTATCAAAAGCTTTGCTGAATTTTCCTGTGGAGAAAACCATCACTGCAGAGTTCAAGTGAACAGTGGTTTGGGAAGGGCAAAACCTCTAGCTTTAATATTTTAACTAGTCTCCAAGGCTTGGATGAGCTCTTCTGGGGGAAGGGAGATTAGCCCATGTTTGCCTGTTACAGAATTTCTCACATTTTTCTCCTTTACACTTGGGAAACAGAACTCTGTGTCTGCCTCTCTATGGCAATTTCTACAGAAGCTGGCTGTTTTAAGACCGCAGTACTGATTTAAACATCCAAATTGGAAAAGCAGGGTTTAAAGTGGACCAACTTTTTCCTTTAGAGTGCGACTTGTTAAAGATCTTTGTTAAATTATTTACAAGGGGTCTCACAAGATGAACAGATCTTTGCATGTAATCATTTGTATGACTTCCATTGTGCTTTTCTTCCTTGCCCACTAAATCAAAACACAAAGGGCTTGCAGGGAGGGATGGCCCATTGCTATCGATGTATGAAGTGTACATGCCATAAAGCCTAAAGCAGTATTGGCATGTGCTGATCTCCTGTGAACAGTCTTTGATTTACAGCTGTCACGGTAGCCTTTATTGTCCAGCACCCTGCAAAGGGTAGCCAGGGACAGCAGCTCCCTCCCAAGCAGGGTAAACTCTGGGGCATTTATGGGGGAAAGCAGGGGTGGTACCAAAGGGGAATATCCAATGTGTAGGAAAGGATTTGCATGGGTATATCAAGGCACTGTGGGTGCTTTGCCCTGACCTGAGAGAGAACTGCCTCATCTAAGGGTTCTCCCAGGGAGGGTTGAGATGAGCTTATCTCATTCCATTCAAGGGACATCCCTCCAGAGCAGAGGCCTGGCAGGTTTATCCACCTCCACAGTTCCCCCTTCTGTATTTAGTAAAAAGGTCTCTCCAACAGCTCTTTTAAAGCAGCATAAAAGGCATAAGAACATAAGTAACACAATAAGGATCACAACAAAACCCCACAAAATACCCTTAACTAAAGATGAAGCCCATCCTCTTAATCCCCGTCATCTGAAAAGTTCATTGACCCAGTCCGGGTTGTTTCCACTTCTATGTCCTTTACTTGTTCCTTCAGTTTCTGGATGTTTCCATGGATGGATTTTGAGTGCAAAGAAAGATTGAAGCAGCACATCCCCTTAAAGTCCTGGCAGCTATGTCCATGGGCAAGCAGTAGGAAGTCTATGGCTGTGCGATTTTGTAGGGATGCATGTCTGGTAGTCTCCTCTTCCCTTAAAAGATCACTCAGGGCAGCAGATGTCGCATTGGCCTGCTTACTAAGCCAACACCCTAGGTGATTTAGCTCACCAAGGGCTTTAGCTGCGTCTCCCCAAGGTAAAAACAATGAGACTGCAACTGTCTTTCCTTTATTCCAATTAGTAACTTGGCTATCGCAATTTGTATCAAATTCAGTGTATGATCTCTTTTGGCGTGCCAATCCCCCTTTTTGTTTCCAATTTTGAAGCAGAGTTCTGTTTGGGGTGAGGATAGTAAACTTACTCAGGCTACAGGGACCCTCCTGGAGATGTGACGGGATTCCGGCCCATACTCAGTCATCACAGATAAGAAACATTCCCTGGGGCAACACTTTTGGGTGGAGTGAGGACACAGAGAGCACAGGACTGGTGTAATTACACCAACTTAGATTATTATAGTCTCGGTTAATTGGTGATATGTCTTTTCTGTATGTATTATTTGCCTGGTCAGTTTCTGGCCAATGTTGACTAGGTCATCTAAAGTAAAATTTGACACAGTATGTTGATTTGGAGGACCCCAGCAGGTCCAATTCTTGGCGTTCTTCTGGATCATTTGGCAGCATTTTTGTCCACTCGTCCCAAGTGTTTACCAGATTGGGCCTCTTACCTGTGGTGTGGAGGAGATCTGAGTTAGTGATGGGCCAGTCATCTGCTACCAAGGGAATCCCTACAAGACACGTGGGGAGTGGGTTGTCCAAACTGCCCATGGGCAGGTGTCGGAGTCCAGGGCATTCCTTTGGTCACCCTGGAAGGCCACAGACCTCGGCAGAGAGGTCTGAGACCTGAGCAAGAGGGTTTGAGATCTGTACAGGGGGGTTTGGAATCTGTACAGAGAGGTTGCAGACACTGGCACAGAGCCTAGGAAGACACAGTCTTTGACTTTGGTCCATGGAAAAAAGCTTCTAACATTGAGAGAAGAATTACAAGTCACAAAGGTGTGACAGACAGTAGTGTAGTTTATCACCGCGTGGAAAATTTTGTAGTTTTGGGGTTCTTAGTATGGAGGTGAATGGGGGACAAGATGGAGGATTTAGGGCGGCGCCCTGGGTTCTTGTTCTCCCTTGGCATCCATCTTCTGCAGTGACGGGAGCACAAAGTAGTTCAAGGAGATTGGGTCAGAGTAGAGGTGATCCTTTTAGTATAGGTAATAGGCATTTGCACATAATTGTAAATAATAGACATGTAATTTTCTGTATAAGAAGGTAGTGACCTCCCATCAAGGGGGGAGTCATCCTGTGTCCGAGCTGCTGTTCACATCTTGGCCGGGCACAGAGAAAATTGTAAGATAAGAAACAATAAACAATGCAAGAAACCTTGAAAAACAAGACCTTGAAGACTCCGCTTTTTCCTCCCATCTGGCTCAGGCCTCTCAGAGGGAAAAAGACTCTTAACCACCTGAATCTCAGGTGAGCAAAAAACCTGAGAGGCAGGCACAAATTATCTTGATTTAATGTTTTTGCTAAAGTCACCCAAACATTACGGCTAGGCTGTGGGACAACCCAGCTGAAGGCATGTGGCGTGGTGAGGAGCATCCAGGCAGCAGTGAGGACAGCACCAACATAGATTTTATCTTTGGACAGGGATGGGGCTTCTGATAGGGAATATAAGCAAAATTTGTTAGGTTTAAGGTGGGCGGCGAGGGTATAAGGTTTAGGGAGGTTCTGGTAAGGTTGAGAGAGGGGGACATTGATAGTATAGGGTTAAAAGGATTTTGAGGCAGTAAGGCCTAAAGAACAGGATGTCAGCTTCACTGTAACCAAGATGTTTAATTTCATGCTATTGTTTTAACTAAATCAAGTAGAACTTTGCCTAGGGAGTGGAAGACTGGAGGGAGGGGGGGGGAAAGAACGTGATTCTTAGCTGAACATGTAAGCTCTAAAAATAAAGCTAAATATTAGGTCAGGTAAGCCTGTACCTGGATAATCATCCATATGATAAATAGCATTATTGTTAATTGTAACGCTTATTTGGTAACCAGTTATGATCATCATCTTCAATAAGAATCAATTGTTACAGGTTTATGCTTGGGTAGAATCAATGGAAGAATAGGGATTTAATGATTAACATGCGCAGTTATGTAACGGGAATATATAAAACCTTGTCTATTTTGTGACCATCTCGGAGTTAGATTTGGGTTTGTAACCCCGGCTCCCAGCGCTCTGAAATAAAGCACCTGCATATAATCATCCTGTGATTATGTGTTTCTACGCTAACAACATCAGAGTTTTTTAGGGTAAGAGGGATGACAACCTGTAAACCAGGGAGCAACTTATGGCCAGACTGTGTCAGGCCTCTGGCTTGACTTATGCCGTAGTATCTTGTTCAGTTTTCTGTTTTGTCTGCTGTCGGGTGATGGGACGGACTTTTCTCTGGTATGTGGTCGTTCAGCGACGCCTCCGTCTCCATGCAGAACTGGTCTGGTTTTGAGGAGGTCCTGTAATTGACTCAGGAGAATTCTTGTTAGTGTCTGTGGGAGCAGTGTTTGCCAGGCCAAGGTATGGTTTTATATTTTTCCCTGGGAACCATTTTGTGCCGGATGGTAGTAGAACAGAGGCATAGCCCCTCCCCCAGACAATCAACTGGATAGGCCCCAAAATCTGATGTGTTTCTGGGTCTTTTACAAGCACTGGTGGTTTCTCAGTGATCTTAGCTTGGGTTGAATTTGAGAAGTGGCGGAGTACTGGGGGGTTGGGCTCTGAAGATGTACAGTTTAGGAAGTTAATGACATAGAGGGACTTAAAGTCTTTCAATGGGAGACAAGATTTCTGTTTCTCTCCACTGCTGATTGAGGACTCTTGATGGTTTGATGGGTCCTTTCTATGATGGATTGCCCTGTGGGATTAGCAGGTATGCCCTTCGTGTGTTTTACCCCCCACTGGTTGAAGAAATCTTTCAACCTACGGGAGGCATAGGCAGGCCCATTGTCTGTTTTGATTTGTTCAGGGACTCCCATGGTAGCAAATGCAAGGAGAAAATGCTTGATGGTGTGAGCAATATCCTCTCCTCCATGAGTTGATGCAAATACTGCCCCAGAAAACGTGTCAACTGACGTGCACATATTTAGACCTTCCAAAGGATGGGAAATGGGTTACGTCAGTCTGCCACAACTGACAGCTGTTCAGGCCTCAGGGGTTAACCCCTGTACCCATGGATGGTATCTGCTAATTTTGGCAGTTCGGGGATGTCGTGACAATAGCTCTCACTTGATCTTTTCAGAGCCTGAACATCTTGATGACAGCAGGCACATTTTGATGATAAAATGCATGTGACAACTTCGCCCGGGCGAAGATGTCAGGGACATTATCAGTCTCTACTGACATGGCCAGTGCATCCGCCCTCCTGTTCCCTTCTGCGATGGCACCTGGGAGGAAGGTGTGTGACCTCACGCATAATGTGGTAAGGCTGCTTTCTGTGGGAGATTAAATGAATTAGAGATCAATTGGTGTAAATTTGGATTGGAGACTTCTTTGAGAAGAGCATGTTCAGCCCTCATAGCTATACCAGCAACGTAAGCTGAATCTGTGACCAGATTAAAGGGTTTGTCTTTGAACTTCTCAAAGGTCTGACAACAGCCGCTAGCTCAGCAATCTGTGGAGATCCCTCCGGTATTTGGACATCAGACTCCCACTTTTGAGTCTTGCGATCCATCCAGGTCCTTACTGACTTGTGGGATGCCCCTGAGCCATCTGTAAAAACTGTTAGAGCTTTGAGAGGTGTCCTACTTTGGATTAATTTTGGCATCAGATTAAAGGCGCAATACCGATTAAAAAGTCTATGTGGATGGAAATTCCCAGTAGTCAATGGCAAGTATATACATATGAACTCACACCCTGCAAGAGCATGAAGGCGAGTTCTGGCCTTTTTTATTAAATGTGCCATTATTTCTTGAGTGGTGGTTTTTGTCTTTGTAGGTTGATTGCTCGTAAAGATCCATTCAAGTATCAATAGAGGGTCTCTGAGTTGAGGATCCCATTGAAAAATCAACCCGTAGTGATGGGGGACTTACCCAGAATGACAAACCGGAGAGGTAGGCTGGGCTTGATGCGATGGACTTGGTGTGAAGACAGGGCCTCCTGGACCTTGGTGATGGCATCTCGGGCTTCTGGCATGAGGGCGCGTGGAGAGTCCATGTCCCTGTTGCCATGGAGAAGATTGAAGAGGGGGGTGAGGTCCTCTGTTGTAATCCCAATCAGGGGACTTACCCAGTTGATAGACCTGCACAAACTGTGTAAGTCTCTCAGGGTCTTTGGGTCATCTTGGATGGTGAGTTGCTGGGGTACGATGGTCCGTCCTCTAATGAATCTGGAGTCCAAGGTAAGTCCATGGGCTGGTGTACTGCACTTTGTCCTCACAAATCTCAAATCCTGCTTCCTCTATGGCTTCAACGGTCCTTTTAACAGTTCTGTCCAAGTAAGTTTTTTCTGATGCACAGACCAGGATATCATCCATATAGTGGTGGATGATCACATCCGGGAATTGGTTCCGGATGGGGGACATATAGTCAGACTGCATTTTAACCCTTGAGGCAAATGAAGCCAATGGTATCTCTTGAGTGGAGCCTCTCTGTTAAGGGAGGGGACGGAGAAAGCAAACCAGGGGGGCATCTTGAGGGTGGAGTGGGATGCTGAAGAAACAGTCTTTGATAGCAATGATGGCAAGTGTCCAGTCTCGAGGCAGCACTGATGGTGAGGGCAGGCCAGGCTGTATTGGGCCCATGTCCTCAATGGCTTCATTGATCTTGAGTAGGTTGTGGAGGAGCCTCCATCTGTCCTTTCCAGGCTTTTTCAGCAAGGACCAGGGAGTTCCAAGGGCTGGTGATCTCGGTGATGTGACCCTTCCCAAGTGGTCTTATTCCACTAGGGCTTCCAGTGCACACAGTTTTGCTTTAGAGAGGTGTTACAGAATTCCTCAGGGAAGGAGGACATGGTCTCTATTTAGAGTGATTCTTTGAACTACCCTGGCTGAGGCCTGGCTGAGGCCTGGCTGAGGCCTTGAGGCCTGTGACGCAGTTAAAATTAAGCTACAGAACTTGTGGCGCAGTTAAAATTAGTTGTTAAGGTGTTTGGGAAAGGTGATGGGGTTTTAAAGGTTAATAAATAGAGTTAATAATAGACAGGTGGTAGCTACATTAAGAAGTTAGACAATGTGTGTTTACATTCTTTTGCATGCTGTGTGCCAATGGAAAAACGACTGAATTTGTAAACTATCTAGAAATGTATATAAGCAGCCATTTTAGATGAAATAAAGGAGAACGTAGTGGTAACCATACTGGTTGGACCTGCGTTGCTCGGCACCAACCCTTCTTTATTTATGGGGCTTCCCAGCAGAGAGGGGCCACTGCTTGGTCCAAACTGGATCCTCACGTTTCCAGGTGAGCCAAGGGGTGAAGCAGACAACCCTTTTAAAAACATGGGAAAACTGGGCAGAGCAATGCAGATCCAGCCAATATGGTTAATCATACGTTCTCTGTTTATTCTCTCTAAAATGGCAGGTTATATACACTTCGATATAGTTTACAATTACAAATATTTTCTCACTGGTATACAGCATAAGGAAAAATGCAAACAGACATTGTTTATCTTATTCTTAAGGTGGCTAAAGTGTTCACACTACAAACTATACCTATTTATACCTAGAAAAACCACTGTCCTACGCTAATACCTTAACATAATTTTTAACTGCTCCACATAACTTTCTAACTGCGCCACAGGCTTCACAGGTCTGAATCTGGGGCCCAGGCTGGGGTAGCTCAAATCTCAATCCAAATATAAATCATGCCCTCACTCTCTGAGAAATTCTGCTACAATTCCCCCTTTTTCTTTTTGAGCTACCCAGATTGACTTAAAGGCACGGGTAGTTATTTTTCACATACACAGTAGCAAACAAGGCACAATAACTAACTACAATAATGTTAAAAATATAATACCAAAATGGACCAAGTCTTTGAGCCAACCAGCAAAACCCCATGAATTGAGCCATTTATGAAAAGGAGTGCTAACAACTACAAGTTTTCCCATGTTGCATTTTAGCTGTGAAAGCTGCTTATAGATTGATTGAGAGTGGTCAGACAGATTCATACAACACATGCCTTCAAACTCTTCACATCCATGTCCTTGGGCAAGAAGAAGAAAATCGATGGCAGCTCTGTTTTGAAGGACTGCATGACAGATGCCATCAACATCCGTGGCAAGTTCACTCAACATATTAGATGTTATATTAATCTGTTTTCCTGTCCAGCAAGCCAAGGTTTGCAACTGTGTGAGACCTTGCGCTGAAGCAACTCGTGGGGAAAAAAAATTGATGCTAGTATTACAGTTGGACATCCCCATAATGATACTTGGTCTTTGCAATCAGGGCCTAGTTGAAGAACACTATGTTTGGTTCGTTGGGGCTTCCGAGACAATCCAAAAATTTGATGAATGGTGGCAGCAAACAGTGTTAATTTGCCAAAATAACATGGACCTCCTACAGCTTTTTGAGGTACTATGGACCAGGCTCAGTCCCCACAAATGAGGAAAATTCCTGGTATTCCTGGTGGCAATTTTCTTGCAGCACCTTTTAACGATGTTACAGGTTGAGTCCAATTGTTACAAAATTCTGAATAATTATAGTACAATGGGGATTTGGGAGACAACCAAGTGTTGCCATCTTTGCCCACTTTTCTTTCAGACTTGATGTTGCAACATGATGTCTAAATATTAAACAATAATTGCCTGGTACAGAACCAAGAAGGTCGAATTCTTGTGGCTCAGAACTAATGACTTTTAGATTTTGTGCAACTGCAACAGCTTGTGCTCCTAAAGCATTTTTTTGAGTTTTCTGGGTTTCACACCAATTGACAAAACGAGTGCTGGAGGAACCAGTGGGCCTATAGCACCACGCGTTCCAGGCTTCATTCAAATTTGAGTGTATTTTGGTTTGAGTCCAAGTTTTGAACTCTGCCATAGAATTCAATGGGACTCCAATTAAACAGGTACAAAAAGGATTGGACAATGTAGCTAAAGACAGACAAAATGAATCTTGTCCCATTTGATTGGCCCAAGTGACCCACATATTTTGTCTTTTGCCAATGTCAAGCACTCCAGATACTTTCTTTGCCAAAACACTGCTTAAAACAAACATTCTAACCCACAACATTTTTCTCATATTTTTTCGATTATCTCTTGTAGCTCTCAAAGAAAGGCAACAGCTGGTTATTATTTAATCCTAAATACTAATTACAACTTATAATAAACTAAATCTTATAACTATGATTATATAAACTATCTTTTCTGCACACTATAAAGTCAATCTTCATCAGTTTCAGAGTTGTCACAGGGGGTTCCAGGTAAGTCGCTATTGTCAACGTCATTATCACTGCTAGCTGGTATCATTGATTGGGGACATGCATGGGTAAATCGACTTGGCACCCAAATAGATCCTGTTTCTGTAGAAACACACATATAACCACAACCATTAAACAACACAGGACTCGGTCCTTGCCATTCACCCATTCACATATTTTTGTGATAAACATAAAGTCCTGGAATTGCTTGTGGTCTTCCCCCCTTCACTATGTGATGATGTATCATGACTGCAGGTTCTTCTCTTCCTTCTGCTAAACACAAATAATTTAAAGTAAACAATGCTTTTGACAATCGACTAACTACATCAATCTCATCATTTTGCTTTTGCTTTGCTAAATATTCTTTCAAGGTATGATTGGCTCTTTCCACAATAGCTTGACCTGTAGAGGAGTGAGGGATTCTGGTGGTATGTTTCACCCCCCACTTCTGCATAAACTTAGCAATTCGTTGACCGACGTACCCTGGACCATTGTCAGTCTTAATTTCCACAGGTACACCCATTACTGCAAAGCAGACAGATAAATGTCTTTCAGCATGCAGAGGCTTTTCCCCTGTTTGTGCTGTCGCCCAAATAAACTTTGAGTAGGTATCTACAGTTACATGAACATATTTCAATCTTCCAAATTCTGGAACATGAGTTACATCCATCTGCCACAATTCTAGAGCTTTCAGTCCCCTTGGGTTTGTGCCTAGCCCAAGGCCAGGCCCATGATGACTACATTGAGGGCAGGCACGCACAATCCCTTGTGCATCATTCAGGGGGATCTGAAATTGTCGGTGCAGGGCTCTAGCATTTTGATGAAATGTTTCATGACTGTCGCGAGCCTTTTCAAATTTGTTCTCTGGGGGAACATGGACAACACACCTGACTGCAGCATCTGCTCGTGCAATGCCTTCTCCTAAACCACTGTTGCATTGATGGCTCCGAATGTGCATGACACAAAAAACATGCTGACACTGTTTCAGCACGCTCCGCAACTGCAAAAACAATTCTCCAAGGCGTTGATTCTGGGTTTGTCTGATGAGTGCATCTTCAATTCTGTGCACAATTCCAACTACGTACAGAGAATCTGAAACGACATTGAGTGGTTCTTTGTTCCAGGTTTGCAAAGCCCAATACACGGCCTTCAATTCAAGGGTTTGTAGACTGTCTCCTACTTCACTCTTAATTAGATGTTAAAACCATTTCCCTTGCTGTTGCCAAACACGCAGCCTTTTTCGTTCTTCAGCTGGTGTCAGTAAAGACTGTCCTTCCCTCAACTGGTTTCAGTGAACACAAAGGTCTTTCCAACCACTGGTGACGCTTGATCAGATGCCACATCGGGCCTTTTGGTTGCTTATTGTGAACCACACCTGCAAAACCCAACAGCACCTCTTACAATGCAACGGAGTGTCTCAACAGCCATTCTAAATCTTCATCTTTCATAGGAACACTGATATCTGCTGGTTCTTTTCCATCTATTTCTACAATTCTGTCTCCAGCTTTTCATATCAATGCAGCAAAAGCATCTGTTCTGCTCATAACACAACACTTTGGTTGAACGGGTAAAAACACCCATTCAAGTAAGATTGCTGCTGAGCCAAGCTTCCAGCCGGATTGGGACTCCCCCTTTTTCTTTTGCCATTGAAAAACAATGGCAAGCGGGCAGGCATCAGCGTTGGAGAGGAAAAGTGACAACAGAAGATGTTCCACACGACGAGCACTCCAACCACTTTGCAGTTTTCTTGATATTTGAACCAGAGCATTTTGCTGTGCAGAGGTGCAAATTCGAAAGCTGTTAGCATCACTGCCATGAAGCTATGACAAAAAGGGTTGTAGATCATCATTGGTGATTCCCACAATGGTATGAACCCATTGTAGGTCTCCAAAGAGTCTTTGAGCATCATGCAAGGTGGAAATGTTGGCATGCAATGTAATTTTCTGTGGACGAATTTGCGCGTCTGTGATCAGCCAGCCTAAATATTTCCAAGGAGCTGATCATTGTATTTTTTCTGGGGCTACTATTAGTCCATGAGGCTTCAACTGTGAAATGAACCAGTTTAAGCTTGCTTCTGCCAGTGGTTGCTTGGTGGCAATAAGAATATCATCCATGTAATGATAAATCATTGCGTTGGAGATATGTTGGCGAATTGGCCACAAAACCCAATCGAACAGCTGACACATGGTGGGGGAGTTGCGCATACCCTGGGGGAGCACGGTCCATTCATATCGTTTTGTTGGGGCTGCTCTGTTGATAGATGGCACGGTGAACGCAAAACGTTGGGTATCATGTGGAAGGAGTGGGATGATAAAGAAAGTCCTTTAGGTCAATGATAACAATGTTCCACCCCTGTGGTATCATAGTTGGTGCTGGCAGGCCAGGTTGCAAAGCACCCATTGCCTGCATTTGTGCATTAACTCTTCATAGGTCATGCAACAGTCTCCATTTACCTGATTTTTTTGGTATAACAAAAATTGGAGTGTTCCACAGGCTCACAGAGGGTCAAATGTGTCCAGAATCAAGTTGTTCTTGAAGCAGTTGTTTGGAAATTTGCAGCCTTTTTTCGGTCATTGGCCACTGCTCGACCCAAACGGGGGTCTCGGTCAACCAGGTGGTTTTCAGGATGGGCAGCTGCTCTGCAGTGGCCGTCAAGGAAAATGCTGGTCTATGGTTAAAACCATGCCAAGTTGAGAGAGCACATCTCTGCCTATCAGTCCTGGAAGCTGTATGAGCAGAGTCATGACGTATGGTTGAGTTACAATAACTTGATTGTCTTCAAAAGTGATGCTGATGGGATCTTTGCTTACCGAAGGAATCCTCAGTCTGTCCACTCCAACAATGTGGGTGCTCGGAGCTTGCAAAGGCCAATCAGGTGGCCAGAACATTAGATTGAAAATAGAAACGTCCAATCCCGTGTCGAACAGTGGTTTTAGTTGGATGCAGTGGGAACCACGCTCAATTGTACCTTTTTGGATGGGTGGTCTTTTAAGTCTAAGGTGAAAAAGACATCGTGACCAGTTGATCCAAAACCTGAGTCTTCTCTTTGCATTTCAGTTGGTTCTCTTGGACATTGCTCAAATTACAGCATTTGAAAATCTTTTAGCACATCGCCAATTTTACTGCCTTTTGGAATTGTTACAGGTGGTTGCAGGGCATAAGCTAGTATCTGCACCTCTCTGGTGTAATCTGCATCAATAACTACTGGAATCACAATCACACCTTGTTTGCTTGTGGAGGATCTTCCAAATAACAAACCTCCAATTAAAGGATTTGTGCTGTACATTGGGCCACATACATCCGTAGGAAAGAGTGTTACTTGTTTATCTTGTAAGGTGACTTCTATTGTTGTTGCCACATCCACGGCGAGGGTCCCCCAAGTGGCGGGCTTGTTCCTTACCAAGAAACCGTTTTTGGGGTCTTCTGGGTCAGAGCATCGATTTCTGTCTTCACGTGGTGCCTTAATACACTGCATTTGAAGTTTCCTGACTTTTCCTGACTTGTGACAAGCTTCAGTGGCATGGGTGTCAAGATTACATTTTTGGCACCACACAGTTGCTTGACAGGCTTGTTTGAAATGGCCTGCTTCACCACATCGGAAGCAAATGATGCCAACTGGTTTGTTGGCATGTAGAGTTTTGTTGTTGTGGGCGGGGTTATTAATTTTGCCACCTGACAGAGCAGCTACAATGATGTGTCCTTGTTGCTGCATGGCATCTTGCATAGCTGCTGTGAACGCTGCAGTTTGGTTGTTTTGTTCAGCTCGGGTGGCTCTCACCACCATTTCATCTACTGGACTGCCTTGAGGGAGTGTGGCCAGAATGGTCCTCGTGCATGAATTGGCATTCTCGAAAGCAAGAGAACGAAACAAGTGTTCTTGCACCTCTGGTGACACGTCTGGTGCATCTTTCAAAGCAGCTGACAGTCTGTAAATATACTGGACATAGGATTCTGTGGCTCATTGCTTTATTGTAGAATAAGGTGCTGACTTATTTTTATCTGGAACTAGAAGCAAGGCTCTGTGAGGCAGTGATTCAGACAGCTGATGGAGTTCAATGGGATAGGTGAGTTGTACATTTGTTGTAGCATATGGTCCTTGCCCTGTCAGCATGTCTGCCTGGAGTCCATAAAAAGGATCTCCCAAAACTTGGTGTTTGTTGGCTTCTTCAACTGCCAAATGCTTCCACTCTCTTTCAAAAATGAGGACTTGTGAGGGTGTCAGCAGCAGAGATGCAATGAGGCTGTGCTACTTCCTGTTTTCCTTCATTTTGCTTCGGCACTGGCAGAGAAACTTCCACCGCCTGAGACACGCGGTTCATAACATCCTTCAAAGTGGAACTGATTGGCGCCATTGCTCCTTTCATGGGGCGGGTGTTATAAACACCAAAGAATTTCACAAACCTGGAGGGTTTCTGTACTTCTTTTCTCTCGTCTCCTGCCCCTTCAAGAGCCTGAATGGCGGCTTCAGCAGCTTTCTTCTCGGCTGAGACAGTTTGCAAGGTAATTAAAACCTTTTTCCAAGCTGCTCCGAGTTCCTGGGCCGCTTTACCATCTCTCCTGCCTCCAATAACGCAATCCCACAGCATGTCTCCTATTTCACGCCACTCTGCTGCACTAAACACAAGTGACGGCTTGTTTAACTTCCCTTTCTTCTTGGCCCACAGGGCTAACTGTTCTAAGTAATTTTCTTTTATTTTTTTCACCTCTCTTAGAGATAATATTCAAAAGGAGCTGGGTTGTTGCCTTCAGTTCACTATCCATCTTTCCTCTCTCTTTCTTTGTTTCACACTGTGACTTACCTTCCCGCACGGCGAGTCGCTGTTGCTCCGTGCTTGAGACAGGGCGAGGCTCGCTTCCAGCTTCCCAGCTCCGGAATCTCACTCCCATCTCGGCCCACGATCCAGGAACAAGCACGGAGTCTTCCCGTGGTTAAACTAAATCAGACCGCATTAAAGCGGAGATCAAACTGCATTTAAGCACCGAATTAAAGCCAAAGAGAAAAAAAACCAAAACTGCATTAAAGTGAATCCACATTTAAGTGAAAAGACCGCATTCAAGCGCAGGGTCCCTGTTCAACAGGTGCCAGATGTTGCAGAGAACCCCTTAATATGAGAAGCTGGACAGAACAATGCAGATCCAGCCAATATGGTTAGTCATATGTTCTCTGTTTATTCTGCCTAAAATGGCAGGTTATATACACTTCAATACAGTTTACAATCACAGGTATTTTCTCATTGGTATACAGCACAAGGAAAAATGCAAACAGACATTGTTTATCTTATTCTTAAGGTGGCTAAAGTGTTCACACTACAAACTATACCTATTAATACCTAGAAAAATCACTGTCCTACGCTAATACCTTAACATAATTTTTAACTGCGCCACATAACTTTCTAACTGCGCCACAGGCTTCACAGGTCTGAATCTGGGGCCCAGGCTGGGGTAGCTCAAATCTCAATCCAAATATAAATCATGCCCTCACTCTCTGAGAAATTCTGCTACAGAGGGGTAGATGGTAATGCGTGCTTCTCAGTGGCCCCAGTTAAAAATACCAGCTGGAAATGTGTAAGAAAGCCCCCCATTGGGATTGAATGTCCCTGCCCCATAGGGTGATGGGGGCCCTTACCAAAAATGGCCAGATGGTTGCCAGCTTGCCTTCAGTTCCTTTGGCAATGGCATTCTGCTTGCTCTGCATAGACGTTGTGGCTCCACCAATCCCGGAAATCATGCTTTCCACTGGTTGTAGTTCCCAGTTTGCTGGCCACTCTGATCGAGCTATGATGGTTATGTTCGCACTGGTGTCAACCATTCCTGGTCGGTGTATCTTCTCCCCCTTACAGAGTAGACTGCATTCGAGGGTAGACTTATATAGGCCCATGATCTGTGCCCACATTGTTGTGGGATTGAGGGGAAGCCGTTCCATGTGGTTTGGTGGGAGTAAGAAGACGTGTGCAATCAGTGTTCCCTGTGAAAGATAAAAAGGTGTGTCTGTGCAGCACAGCTGGACAAAGATTAATTGTCCAGGGTGCACTGTTTGTACTTCCGGCAAAACAAAGGTTTCCTCAGGACCATGGAAAGTGTCACCTAGGATTAGAATGTGCCAAGGACAATTTTGCGGCCTGTGCTTTCCCATGGGAACATGGTAAAGACACTCATCTGTTAAGACAATGGACAGTGTGGTTACCAGCTGGCGCTGGGTTCCCATCTATATTGCTCCGTGTGTTGGATCCTCTTCATGTGACTTGGGATCTCCTGGGATGGTGCGCCATGATGTCCCCTATATCCCAGATCCTGGCTGTCCGATGTGAATTTCACCAGCGGGACGGAGCGATACGGCTTTTGATTTGTTGTCAGCACATGGGGCCATCACACACTGTGCCTAGAGTTTCCCATGTGCTGCTGGTAACGCTGCTGTCTCTGGAGCCTGTGGTAGGTGGTACAGGGGCCTTGGGTGGATGGCTTTTCTGGGCAATCCTTTATATAATGTCCAAATTCCTCGCAGTTGAAACAGCGGACATTCTCTTTGGAGGCCACTACTGCAAATGCACCAGAGACCCCTTCTGCAATGCCCTTAGCATCTGCTTGGGCAACTGTGTTTTCAGTGGATGAATAGCGTGTGCAGCTTTCCACCATCTGTTCTATGGTGGGTTCTGTGTCCAGGGGTAAAGCCCTTAGGATAGCCTTACATTCTCTATTAGCATTTGCCATGGCAAGTTTACCTAAAAGTTCCTTACGTCACTCTGGACTCTCTATTTGTTTTTCCAAAGCATCTTTTAATCTGTCTACAAATTTAATAAAACTCTCATCTACCCCTTGTTTGATATTAGAGAAGTGTTGAGTAGGAACAGAGTCATCAGGAGTAAGGAGCAGTGATGTTTTTTCTGCAATAGCTATATCCTGCAATGCAGCTTCAGGTAAGGTGTTGGCTTGTTCTGAGGGTTTTTGAAGCTCACCTTCTCCAGCTAATTGTTCCATGGTCAAATTTCTCCAATCTGTAGATAATGTTTTTTCCAATGCCTTTCCCATAGCATGTATTCAGCAGGGGAAAGGAGGCAAGTAACAATGTTTTTAATATCGTGAGGCACTAGAGTATGCGCAGAGAATGTGGCTTCTAATAAGTGTCTAAAGAAATATGATCCCCGCCTGTGTTCTTTTGCAACCTTACAGAGACCTTTGATCTCTCTGTAAGGTATGGGTTCCCAAACTTTTGTATTAGAGGGTCCCCCCCTCCTCCCTTTCCCATAGGCGACTGGGAAGGCTGAGATTTTTTGGGCCAGTTCCCAATCGCCTTCTTGTGTTGCTTCCCTTCGAGTTAAAGCCCAACAATCCTGGGATTCAGAGTCGGAATCCAAGGTGTCGTTGCTGCTGTCCTCCGAAGGGGAGTCGGGGTGTTTCGCCTGATGTCTCCTTGTAAGAAATAAAATACAAGTTCCTGAACTCAGTTGAGTGTTGTTACTGTAAAGTGCGTTTTCAGTTAGATACTATTTACCTTACCTGTTGTAAGGCTTTCTCTGTTAAATACCATTTAGCTCAGACCTATTGTTATTGTAATTGTAAATGCCTTTCCTAAATGTTTTCTCTGTTAAATGTTACTTACCTGGGACCCCTTCCTTTGAAACTGTATCCTTCCTGTGGAATCACCCCTGCCCCTGCTGCTCCCCTCCGCTCCCCACATGGCAACCGCATGGCAACCCATGGCAATCAATGACACCACCCGGCATGCAAATAAAGAGGACTCCCATGGGCCTTAGCCCCCAGAGGAAGTGGAATTGATATCTAAAAACTCCTAGAACAAGCGAGCCATTGCCCAGACCGGACTCCAAACTACGTCAGTGAGGAGGGGAAACATCAGGATACCTGCTGGGGTTCTGTGTCTTGTCACCATGACTTAAATGGTACCCTCTTTGCATGACTACCCTAGACTTGTCAACAAGCCAGTGTCTTCCCAGGGACTCTCAGCGAGGATGGAAGCCCCAGCTCTGCTGTCTGGCAAAGCTGAACACTTCCTCCTCTGTGTCATCCATCGGGAGCAGTAGCAGTGTATGTAACTCCTTGGGTCCCCACCTAAGAGCTGACCTTAGTAAAGGCATTAAGAAGAAGGAGATCTCCTTGCCCACTCTTTTCATCCTGAAGCGTCCCGAAGGGAACTGGGAGCGCCGCAGCGGGTCGTGGGGCGTGGACCGGCCACGGGAAGGTGACACCGGCACGGCCAGCCATACAGCAGGCGCAGCCTGGGGTACCGCTGCTGGGGGGATTGGTACAGCTGGTCAGCTGTGTAGTGGAAGCTGGGAGCGGTCCCAAGCCGGGGGGAGCGGGCAGGAGGGAGGCGGGGGAAGGAGGGGACCGGGGG
>VZDJ01000544.1:102765-127368 GCA_008694505.1 Cyanoderma ruficeps | reverse complement strand
GGGGGGGGGGGGGGGGAACTGATAGATGCTTTCTTTCCCACCCCTCGATGATTTGATGGCATGAGCTGCTAGCAGCTGCTTCGTAAGGCTCAGCCTAGGGTGGGGGGGGAGATCCCATCCTCCCCCTGGGTCAGGGGTGCCAGCAGCCAGGGGGGCTGGGGGCACGGCCCTGCTACGGCCTGCCCCAATCCCCGCCATGGCCCCAGACACACAGACAGCACTGCCAAACTGCAGCACTGCTGCCGGCAGCCGAGGAGGGGGGAAAACTCAGCCGGCCCTGCCTCCTCTTCAAGCTCTCGGAGGCCCAGGAGGCCCCACTGGGCCTAAGCGGGGCCCTCCTTGGCTGCCCACGAAATTACCNGGGGGGGGTGTTATAAATGAAAAGCGAAATCAGAAATTAATAACAAGCAATTTATTAATACAATCCCAAAACCAATTAGAAAATCCACAATAAAAGAATCAACACCGGTGTTATAAATACGGTGAGCCAAATCGTAATAATAAAAAATAAAATTTATTCTTCGTGCTACAGAGAGTACGTAAACAGATAAAAACCAAAGCCACAATAAAGAACAATTTGATCGAATTGGGGGTGAAACGTGAGACCGGTCTGCACCGTGTCTCCCCTTCGTTCTCCCCAAAGTCCCAACACCAAGGTCCAGTTTTTATACTTTTTATTTTCCCTGGGGCAGGGTTTTCCTTTGTCCAGTTGTTCGGGTGTTGGTATTCATTGGCCCCTTTTGGGATTCTTATTTTTTCTGAGTGGGCTTAAGAAGAAACATAATGGTGTCTGAATGTTCACTGTAGATCATATTCAAGTTCTGAGTGGGTTTTTCAGGCAAACAGAGGAGGATGTTCATTGCAGATTCAATTCTGTCTCTGGGCAGATGTTTTGATCCATCAAGCATGCTGGTTCAGCCGAGCCACATTCATTCAAGTGCTGATGGCTCCAAATCTCCCCCCCAGCTCTGCCCCCCTCTCCTGTGGCTTTCGACAAATGTCTCTTTTCCTGCCTGTAATTCCTTTATTTTCTCAGGCACAAATTAATATACATAGGTTATTTACAACAAATCCTCCCCCTTTTTAGATGCCCATATTAATTTGAGCCTATGGGTGAACTTATATCAAAAAACTTTCTCATCTATTTCTACAAAAGAATCAAAAACAGTGTTTCCCACCACCAAGAAGAGACATAAAAGTTTGAGACTACATGTCATCCCACCTGTCTGATTCTTCTCCCTCATTTTGAGAGGTCTCACAATATTCCTCATAATCTTTTCTGAATTACCTCTTTTTCAAATTTCTCTAAGGCCTTTGCAGCTTTATTTGTTGTTCTTTCTTTCTTTGTGGGTAATGGTTCTGAAGCTAGTGATTGGCAGCTCTTTTCTGATGTTAATTTGGGGCCGATTGGCATGACCGTTGATCGCCTACCTTGAATGACAGAATGGGTTGCTCTGATATCATAGCTAAAGCATATTATTCCTATCATGAAGAAAGTTGCCTTTTCCCACCAGGCTCTATCCCCGAGAATCTGTTCCCCCCAGGTGGTGTTCCATTTTTGAACTAGGATATGAGCTACTTTCCTTATTTCTGCAGCTAGGTTATTAATAGTATGTTCATAGCCCTCAATTTCAATGTAGCATTCTGAGCTATTGAATATCCCGCACACACCTCCCTTTTCAGCCAATAGGTAATTCAATGCTACCCTGTTTTGATAAACATATACTTTCATTTGAGTGTGTTGTTTTGCCAATAATTCTAATGTGTCTAATGTGTGGTTTAAAACCTTTTCCATGGCGGCTTGAAGTCTTATTATGAATGAATTTTGTACAGAAGCCGGTAAACCCCATTCTCTGTATTGTTTTTCCAATTGATTATAGTGCTCCTCAAGGGATTTTAATTGTTCCTGTTCTAACTTAGTTTCAGGATCCAGTCCTTCCTTATTTTGAGAAAAGCAAAAGGTCTTACCATACTGCAAACAGATTCTATCATCACTGCTATCTAATAAATCCAAAATTATGGCTTCAATCCCCACTGGAGGGTCCTCATACTTAAGATTTCTACCCACCCAGTATGTTTTCTTTCCCATAACACACATCTCTAATTGTTTCTCATCATAGCATACATTTTTTACTTGGTGGTATCCCACAAAAACAGAAAAAGACTTTTCCCCGCTCCACACCGTTTGATTACATCGTGAACAGATTGGAATTGGAGAAATTTTTCCTATTTCCCTTTCAGCTGACTCACGAGAAGAGTGAACATCGCCTTTCCTAATTCTAGGTCCTGCTCCCATATCAAAACAAATGATTTTCTCTTTATTTTTACAAATTTGGTATTCAGTGCCTTTGTATGTTCAACGACCCTGCTCAGAGAGACAATCAGGCTAGAATTTCTCAGGGGAGGTTTGCCCCCTATGGACAAACAATAAGCATTGTCGGCATTCCCCTTCCTGCCCACCGGGGATTCGTGGGTCAAGGGTATGTCCCCCTGCCGTTTCATCAATCACGAGTGTCTTGGTTTAGAAAGACAGGTATCTGCCAGGGAAACTGGGGTTCCCCTTAGAATAGAGGATGTAAACCACTCACCCCCCCGCCAAGTTCTAATTTTGCAATTAACGGCTCTCAGGCAAAGATTTGGGAGTAGGAATAACAGCTTTTTATTAAGAATATAAGAATACAAATGTGGTAGAAAAGAAAAAAAAGAAAACAAAACCACCCCACCAAACTAGCAAACCAATAAACAACAATTTTGAAAAGCCCTGACAGGGTCAAAGCTACAACCTTGTTAGTCAGGGTGTGGAAAGCAGTCCAAAAGTGAGTCCTCCTGGAATGGCAGGTACAGCTCCGCTGAGGCAGAAAATGATCCAGTAGCAGAAAAGAAAGGGGTCCTGAGGTGGTGAGAAGGGTCCAGCCTTCCTCCCGTAATCGGATGAAGCAAGACACTGTGCTGGTTTAAAGTCCCAGCTTTATCCAGGTGAGAATGGCTGGCTCCTCCCACGGGGTGGAGCATCACACAATAGGTACGCTAGGATGTAGGTATGTGTTGGGAAGGGGACACGGCTAGAGAAGACTGTTAATGGCCCATTAAAGATAAGAACAATGCTCTACCTGATACTGACCGTTGGCCCATTATCAAAAGGCACCCGCCCCCAACTGTTTTCAGCAGATGAAATTGAATAGACTATAACCCAGGACAATCCCCACCCCTTATTCTATTATCATCTGCATCATACTTAAATCAATAAACTCTACTATACAGCATGAAGCCTTACACTCAGTTCTTACTTAGGATTAGGTTTTCCTGTGGTACACAACTGGTTCTTCCATCCTTCTGCATTACCCACCAAGTGTAACCAGGTCCTTGAGCAAAAACAATCCCACGGGTGGGTTCACCTTTGCCTGAGGTGGGGTTAATCCAGACAGCCTTTCCTAAAATACCTCTCATGTGTACCACAGGGACTTTATCTCCGTCCACTGTGTGCAAGGGGGCAGACTGGGCAGGACCAGCTCGATTGACGGAGCCTCGCGTGTTGACCATCCAGGTGGCCTTTGCTAAGTTCACTTCCCAGTTCTTGAAAGTCCCTCCGCCAAGTGCCTTCAGGGTGGTCTTAAGTAGTCCATTGCACCGTTCAACTTTCCCGGCAGCTGGTGCATGATAAGGGATGTGATAGATCCATTCAACGCCGTGTTCTTTAGCCCAGGTGTTTATAAGGCTGTTCCTGAAATGGGTCCCGTTGTCCGACTCGATTCTCTCAGGGGTGCCATGTCTCCACAGGACTTGTTTTTCAAGGCCCAGGATGGTGTTCCGGGCAGTGGCATGAGGCACAGGGTAGGTCTCCAGCCACCCGGTGGTGGCTTCCACCATGGTCAGCACGTAGCGCTTGCCTTGGCGGGTTTGGGGCAGGGTGATGTAGTCAATCTGCCAGGCCTCCCCATACTTATATTTGGACCACCGTCCACCGTACCAGAGGGGCTTCACCCGCTTGGCCTGCTTGATGGCAGCACATGTCTCACAGTCGTGGATGACCTGAGAAATACTGTCCATGGTTAGGTCCACCCCTCGGTCTCGGGCCCACTTATAGGTGGCATCTCTGCCCTGATGACCTGAGGCATCATGAGCCCACCGAGCTAGGAACAACTCTCCCTTGTGCTGCCAATCCAAGTCTATCTTGGACACCTCTATCCTCGCGGCTTGATCTACTTGCTCGTTGTTCCGGTGCTCTTCATTAGCCCGACTCTTGGGAACATGGGCATCCACATGACGGACTTTCACGGGTAGTCTCCCTACTCTGGTAGCGATGTCCTTCCACTCATCAGCAGCCCAGATTGGTTTTCCCCTACGCTGCCAGTTGGCCTTTCTCCACCTTTCTAGCCAGCCCCACAGGGCATTAGCTACCATCCACGAATCAGTGTAGAGGTAGAGCTTTGGCCACTTCTCTCTTTCAGCAATGTCCAGGGCCAATTGAACAGCTTTGAGTTCGGCAAACTGGCTTGACCCACCTTCTCCTTCAGTGGCTTGTGCAACCTGTCTTGTGGGGCTCCACACGGCTGCTTTCCACTTCCGGTTCATCCCTACGATGCGACAGGAACCGTCAGTGAAAAGAGCGTAGCATGTTTCTCCTGCTGGCAGTTGGTTATACGGTGGAGCTTCTTCAGCCCGGGTTACTTGCTCTTGTTCCTCTTCATCGGTGAGACTGAAATTTTCAGCTTCCGGCCAGTTGGTGATCACTTCCAGAATCCCAGGGCGATTCGGGTTTCCAATACGGGCGCGCTGGGTGATGAGGGCGATCCATTTGCTCCATGTGGCGTCAGTGGCGTGGTGGGTAGAGGGAACCTTTCCTTTAAACATCCACCCCAGCACTGGTAGTCGGGGTGCCAGGAGAAGTTGTGCTTCAGTGCCAATCACCTCTGAGGCAGCTTGAACTCCTTCGTAGGCGGCCAAGATCTCCTTCTCTGTGGGAGTGTAATTGGCTTCGGACCCTCTGTAGCTTCGGCTCCAGAATCCCAGTGGCCGACCTCGAGTCTCACCAGGCACCTTCTGCCAAAGGCTCCAGGACAGACCGTGGTTCCCGGCTGCGGAGTAGAGCACATTCTTTACCTCTGGTCCTGTCCTGACTGGGCCAAGGGCTACCGCATGAGCGATTTCCTGCTTGATCTGGGCAAAGGCATGTTGTTGTTCTGGGCCCCAGTGGAAATCGTTCTTTTTGCGGGTAACCAGGTACAGAGGGCTCACAATCTGGCTGTACTCGGGAATGTGCATTCTCCAAAAGCCTATGGCCCCTAGGAAAGCTTGTGTTTCCTTCTTGTTGGTGGGTGGAGACATGGCGGTGATCTTATTGATGACCTCTGTGGGGATCTGGCGACGTCCATCTTGCCACTTGACTCCCAGAAACTGGATCTCTTTAGCGGGTCCCTTAACCTTACTTTGCTTAATGGCAAAACCGGCTTTCAGCAGTATCTGGATAATCTTCTCTCCTTTCTCGAAGACTTCCCTTGCTGTGTTCCCCCATACGATGATGTCGTCAATGTACTGTAGATGTTCAGGAGCCTCACCCTTTTCCAGTGCAGCCTGGATCAGTCCATGGCAGATGGTGGGGCTGTGCTTCCACCCCTGGGGCAGTCGGTTCCAGGTGTACTGCACGCCCCTCCAGGTGAAAGCGAACTGGGGCCTGCACTCTGCTGCCAAAGGAATGGAGAAGAAGGCATTGGCAATATCGATGGTCGCATACCACTTTGCTGCCTTGGACTCCAGCTCGTACTGAAGCTCCAACATGTCTGGCACGGCAGCGCTCAGTGGTGGTGTGACTTCATTCAGACCACGGTAATCCACTGTCAGTCTCCATTCTCCACTGGGCTTACGCACTGGCCATATAGGGCTGTTGAAAGGTGAATGAGCTTTACTGACCACCCCTTGGCTCTCCAGCTTACGAATCATCTCATGTATGGGAGTCACAGAGTCTCTGTCAGTGCGGTATTGCCGACGGTGTGCTGTTGCTGTGGCGATTGGCACCTGTTGTTCTTCAACTCTCAGCAGTCCCACAGCAGAGGGGTCATCTGAGAGACCAGGCAAGGTGTTCAGCTGTCTGATGTTTTCTGTCTCTACAGCAGCTACTCCAAAGGCCCAACGATATCCTTTTGGGTCTTTGAAATGTCCATTTCTGAGATAGTCTATGCCGAGGATGCACGGGGCCTCTGGGCCAGTCACGATGGGGTGTTTCTGCCACCCATTCCCAGTCAAACTCACTTCGGCCTCCAATACAGTCAGCTCCTGGGACCCTCCTGTCACTCCAGAAATAGAAATGGGTTCTGCTCCCACATACCCTGATGGCATCAGGGTACATTGGGAGCCAGTGTCAACCAAAGCTGTGTATTCTTGTGGGTCTGATGTGCCAGGCCATCGGACCCACACAGTCCAATAGATCCGATTGTCCCTCTCCTCTACCTGGCTGGAGGCAGGGCCCCTCTAACACTGATCATTCCCTCCCTGAGTATACATACTAGAGGTCCCAGCATCCTGACTACTGGCAGCCTGGGCATAGGAGCTTGCGGCTACTTTCATTTTAGTGGAACCCCCTTGGTGAGCATTCCTCTCCTTGAGCTCACGCACCCGTGCTGCCAGGACAGAAGTGGGTTTCCCATCCCACACTCCCATGTCTTCCCCATGGTCACGCAGATAAAACCACAGGTCAGCTCTTGGGGTGTACCCTCTCTCTCTAGCCGGGGGTCGTTGGGCTCTACCTCTGGGACCTGTGACTCGTACTGGTGCCACGTTGGAAATGTTCTTCCTCATCTCCTCCCTCACCTCCCTCATTTCCTCTTTGAGTTCTTTCACCACGGCAGAGATATGAGCCTGCATCGGGCCATTGATCATACTCTCATAATTTCTAAGCTTATTGGCAACAGACCCCACTGTCTCTCGGTTGTCCTCAACATTAATTGTTGCAATGAATGTGGTATACTGAGATGGCCCCAGATTTGCCAGATTCCATAACATCTGCCCTGTGCATCTAACCTTGTCAGGGTCATTATCATGTTGTCCACTCCTCCCAAAAAGTACCTCCAGTACTGCCACTTCCCTCAGCTGTTGGATTCCTTCCTCCAGAGTTTTCCAGCGCATTCTATGGTGGTGCTCCTGCATTCTTTCTCTGTGGACAAATCTTTCTCTAACACTTGTTAAAAGTCGCTGCCAGAGGGAAAGGGGTCCAGGCTCCCTCACAAATACCTGATTTATTCCTGAGTCCTGGGTCAAGGGTCCCAAATTCCTTGCCTCACCACCATCTAGTTGCACACCCGTACCCATTAGATCCCAGACCCGAAGCAGCCAGGCTGTGTAAGCCTCACGTCCCCGTCGTACAATATCTTTTTGTAGATTACGGAGACTTTCATACGACAGGGACTCAGTGATGATCTGAACTTGTGATTCCCCTGCATCTTGTGAGGGCCCTCCTTTCCTACCCTTATTATCTGGGTTTGTTGTTTTCACCTTGGATTTCTTTGTTTCCAGAGGGGCGACTGCCACTGGCTGTGACTGCCCCTGTGGTTCAGCTGGAACCTGGACAGTTGTAATGTCTACAGGTTCCATATCAGATTCTCCTTTGTCAGGGCAGGGGGAGGGTCTCCCACCAGCTGGGGAAGTGTACTCCCTCAGCATCTCATGCATCTCCTTTATCAGAGCCCCCACCCAACCTGGGTAGTTTATCTCTGAAGCAGGCTGTGGGGCAGGGGCGGGCTCTTGGGCAGCATTCCTATTGTCTGGGGTACTTATCAGGGTGCTTACCCAGGCCATTCTCCCTTTATCTCTAAATACCAAATAGAATAGGCCTATAAACAACACCAGCCACTGTATGCTATCATTAGCATTCAGAGGAAATTTGAACTCTTCAAGAGCTGGTGGGGTAGATCCAAAGAGCTGGGTGAAGGGCTGAGAGAATATTTCTCCCGGTGCCATCTCCTCACAGTATGTACCATTGTTAAAGTAACCCCAGAAACACAGAGTTAGTGTATGGTAGCCCTGAATCCATGTGCCTGCTTTCCAAAGAAAGTTAAAAATCCATGAATTCCTCACCTTATTAACCCACAAAATAAACTGGATGGCAGCTACAGTAGCCTTAGTTATAGGGCCCATGTTTAGATAAGGGCTTGCAAATGGCAGAAATACAGCCACGACCATGTGCCACCCAAACCAGGGAAGGCTACACCACATGCTTCTGTTCAGTGAGCTTATATCTACTAAAAAAAAAAGTGTTATTCCTCTCTCCCAATGCCCTCGGCCCTCACGTTGGGCGCCAAAATCTGTCTTGGTTTAGAAAGACAGGTATCTGCCAGGGAAACTGGGGTTCCCCTTAGAATAGAGGATGTAAACCCCTCACCCCCCGCCAAGTTCTAATTTTGCAATTAATGGCTCTCAGGCAACGATTTGGGAGTAGGAATAACAGCTTTTTACTAAGAATATAAGAATACAAATGTGGTAGAAAAGAAAAAGGAAAAAAAAAAAAAAAAACAAAACAAAAGCACCCCACCAAACCAGCAAACCAACAAACAACAATTTTGAAAAGTCCTGACAGGGTCAAAGCTACAACCTTGTTAGTCAGGGTGTGGAAAGCAGTCCAAAAGTGAGTCCTCCTGGAATGGCAGGTACAGCTCCGCTGAGGCAGAAAATGATCCAGTAGCAGAAAAGAAAGGGGTCCTGAGGTGGTGAGAAGGGTCCAGCCTTCCTCCCGTAATCGGATGAAGCAAGACACTGTGCTGGTTTAAAGTCCCAGCTTTATCCAGGTGAGAATGGCTGGCTCCTCCCACGGGGTGGAGCATCACACAATAGGTACGCTAGGATGTAGGTATGTGTTGGGAAGGGGAGACGGCTTGGGAAGAGTGTTAATGGCCCATTAAAGATAAGAACAATGCTCTACCTAATACTGACCGTTGGCCCATTATCAAAAGGCACCCGCCCCCAACTGTTTTTCAGCAGATGAAATTGAATAGACTATAACCCAGGACAACGAGGTTCAGGACTAGCAGGGCTATCCACAGCCATATCCCTCTGTCTCTGCCTCCGCCCACTGGGGTGCATCCAACGGCAGGGATATGGATCTTCTCGACAGCAAGGATATTCTTCAGGAATAGAGCTTGTCCTGACCTCGAACCTTCGTTTATATGTGCCCCATCTTCTGAGTCTGACCGGATCGGACATACAGGGAACCTTATTGGTTCTCCAGCACTCGATCTCCAATATCTTTGCTTTTGTGTGAAATTTGCCATGAACCCCAATATCAATAATTAATGCCCACTCGTACGATCCCCTTTTTTATCAAACCCAAGCTATGAGCAGCGTTTAGAGCTAGGTTAGTCTGTCTCAGCTCCTCTCGGTAGCACTTATAGCAATAACCATCTGGTCTTTTCCCCTCTTGACAATGCACCACCCAAATTTCGTGGCAGAACACACACTCAAAATGTATAAACGGAAAGCAATTACAATCGGGTATTTTACAATTTATCTGTTCCAAATTGTTCATTTGTCTTTGCACGGTAGTTTTATCTGGAGGTCTCCTGGCGCAGAAGTCACTGTCCACTCAAGATCCTTTTCTCTGTGTTGTATCTTTTTCACCCGAGAAGCGTGAGTCCACCCTTTTTCCACGGTACAGATTGCTGTGTCTATGGTGAGAAGGACAAGAAAGGGCCTTCTCAGTTAAGAGCCAGCGAAATCTCCTTCCAGGATCTGATTAACACTTCATCGCCTGGTTTGGTTTTGTGAATGGGGAATCCCAAGGAGGCATTTTAGGTTACCATTCCCTGTGTCCGGAGTTCCTGAAGATGTTTATTCAGAGCGACTAAATACGGTTGTACTGGTCCTTCCTCCATATTAGGGTGTCCCACCGGCATCCCATGTTGGTATGGGATTCCATATAACATTTCAAAGGGAGAAATTCCATTCTCAGAGTTAGGCATAGTTCTTATATTTAAAAGCGCCAAGGGAAGGCACTTCACCCCCGACAACTTGGTTTCTAACATTAATTTCGATAGTTGTGCCTTTAAAGTCTGATTCATTCTCTCTACCTGTCCGGAACTTTGAGGGTGCCAAGGGGTGTGGAAGCTCCATCTGATTCCTAGAGCATCTATAGTTAGCTTAATAACCTTAGAAGTGAAGTGTGTACCTTGGTCTGAGTCAATATGGTGAATTATCCCGAATCTAGGGACAATTTCTTCCAGTAAAATTTTGGACACTGTGTGAGCAGTGGCTCGCGCACAGGGAAAAGCCTCCACCCAATGGGTTAACTTGTCTATCATTACCAATAAGTACTTGTATCTCCCCACCTTCGGTAACTCAGTGAAATCTACTTGAACCCCCTCAAAGGGACGATATGCCAAAGGCCGCCCTCCTAACAGAGCCTGCTTAGATTTTGCTCAATTTACCTTTTGACAGGTGAGGCATCCCTGTACTTCCTGTTTGGCCAATTCGTATATTCCTTTGCATCCAAAAAACCTCAGGAATTGCTCCACCAAAGCTCGTGCCCCCCAATGTGTTTGTTGATGTAATCTTCTTAGAATTTTCCTTGTGTATTCTTTTGGTAACAATTCCCTCCCATCTGGTAGTCTCCATCTATTCTCTTCTAATTTTCCTCCTTTTTTCTCATATCCAGCTATTTCCTCAGCTGTTGCTTGGGGTACATATTCAGGGGTCTCCCTTTCCTCTATCTCTGCAGTACTGATCAACTTTAAGGCTGCCTTTTTTGCTTCTAAATCAGCCCAATGATTCCCTCTAGTTCGGAACTGTTTTCCTGCCTGATGACCTCTAACGTGTACGATAGAAATGGGTTCGGGTCCTCTGACAGCTTCTAAGACCTGTCTTATTATCTCCCTGTGCACCAAACACTTCCCACGAGAGCTGATCAGTCCTCTTTCTTCCCAAATTTTCCCAAATGTATGTACCACCCAAAAGCATATTTTGAATCTGGAAAGATAGTCCCCTTCCTTTCTTTCAGTCCTCTCAGGGCTTGTAACACTGCATATAATTCACAAGCCTGTGCAGACCATCCTGGCTTAAGGGGCCCTGACTCCACTATCTTTCCAGTTTTGCTGTCCACTATAGCATATCCAGATTTCCTTTTTCCTTCTACTACCCTAGATGACCCATCTACAAACCATTTTTCTTCCTCCTCCAGTTCCTCTTCTTCCAGGTCAGGCCTTATTTTTGTTTGCAATTCTATGATTTCAGCACAGTCGTGGGAGATCCCTTCCAGGGCCTCCCCAAATAGGAATTGGGCTGGATTTTGGGCTGAAGTTGTTCAGAGCTCCAACTCCTGAGAATGTATTAATATCGCCACATATTTGAGGAGTCGTGCATCAGTCAACCATTTATCTGCTTTTTGCTGGAGAATTCCCCTTACGCTATAAGGGGAATATACTACCAATGGAGCCCCAAAAGTAATTTTCCTAGCCTCCTCCACCAGCAAAGCGACCGCCACAATAGCTTGTAAACACATTGGCCATCCCTGGCTTACTGGGTCGAGCAGCTTGGAGACATAACCTACTCGTTTTTTGTCTCCAGCCCAGTCCTGAGTAAGGACTCCGTGGGCAGTATGGTTACTAACATTTACAAACAGCCGAAATGATCTCTTAACGTCGGGGAGGCTAAGCACCGGGGCAGAAATTAATAAATTCTTCAAATCCTGAAATTCCTGGTCATCCTTGTCTGTCCATTTTAATTTATCTGTGGTTAATTTCTCATACAAATCTTTACCTTTTCACTGTACCCTTCAATCAATTGCCTACAATATCCGAAAAGCCCCAGAACCTGCCTGACTTCTCTTTTGGACCGAGGAGCAGGGAGTGCCACAATGCCCACCACCCGCTCAGGATCCAATTTCTTTTTACCCTCCGTGAGCCAATGCCCCAAGTATTTGACCTCCGGTTTTGTAAATTGAAGTTTAGATTTTGAGACCTTAAGTCCCTTACCTCCCAGGAAGTTTAGCAGTTCGATCGTACACAACCTCATGCCTTCCTCCGTCGGCCCTGCTACTAACAAATTGTCCACGTACTGTAACAACTTTCTCTCTTCACTTGGGGTAAACTGGCTCAACAAGTGTTCCAAAGCCTGTCTGAATAAATTCGGCGAGTCCACAAACCCCTGGGGAAGGGACGTCCAGCGGAGTTGCTGACTCCGGTGTGTTTCAGGATCCTCCCATTGGAATGCAAAATAGTCTCGGCTCTCCTCAGCCAGGGGGCAAGTCCAAAAGGCATCTTTTAAATCTATCACACTGTACCAGGTATCTTCAGGTGAGATTCGATTTAAAAGGGTGTATGGATTTGCTACCACAGGAAATTTTGTCCGAGTTCTTGAATTAACCGCTCGGAGATCCTGTACCAGTCTGTAGCTTTCGTTGGCTTTCTTGATGGCCAAAATAGGGGTTGTGTCTGGACATACAAGGTTCCAATGTCCCCTTTTTTAGTAAGTCATCTATGATGGGCTTTAACCCTCTCTTTCCTTCCATTGGAATAGGATATTGCTTGACCCTAATCGGGCTCTCAGGGTCTTCTATTTCTATCTGGATTGGTTCTATTTCTAATTTTCCAGCTTCCCCGGGGGTATACCACACCTTTGAATCTATTTTCTTCTCATCTGCTATTGTTAGCTTGTATAAGCTAACCATCAATTGGGAGTTTTTTACTATCAAGTTAATTTCCAATGCTACAATCAAATCTCTTTCCAAGAGATTATACTCAGCTTCCTCTACTAGCAACAAATCCCCCAAGCATATCTTAGTTTCTGATTCAATCATCACATCTTTTATTACTGGCACCTTAAAGGGCTCTCCCTTTGCCCCTACCACCAGTACTGTCTCCTTGCTTTTATTACATTCAGCAGGTAATTTCTGCAATGTGGACCTTTCTGCCCCTGTGTCAACCAGGAAGGTTACTCCTTCTCCTTGGGGACCTATTTTCAGGGTTATCAAGGGCTCCCTGGATGTTCTGGTCCCCAAAAGGTAGAGCCCCTGATGCCCCTAATCCTCCTGAAAAATTTGCTCATCTTTTATCCTCTTATAACAATCTTTCTTTACATGCCCCTTCTTTTTACAATAAAAACATTTGATGTCTTCCTTGATACCTCAGGGACCCTTCCCAGGAGGGGCCGAAGTCTTCCCTTTACCAGTCTTTGCCTGAGCCGGCCTCACTCGCACTAGGTCCGTTCCTGTTTTTGGGCCTCCCTGACTGCCGCTACAAGCACTCGAGCCTGTACCTTCTGTCTTTCGTCATCCCTCCTCATGTATACCTTCTGGGCCTCTCTCAAAAGCTCTTGCAATTCCTTCTCCTGCCAGTTTTCTATTTTGTCCAACTTCCTTCTTATGTCCTCCCAAGATTTTGCCACAAACTGTGTTTTTAACAAAACCTCTCCTACAGGGGAGTCAGGATCGGTCCCAGAATAAATTTGCAAACCTCTCCGTAGGCGGTCTAGCCATTCACTCGGAGTTTCCTCCTTCCCCTGGCATTCCCCCAAAATCTTGCTAAGATTTTGCCCACAGGGCACAGCTTCTCGAATACCCTGAATTAATATATTCCTTAAATCAACCATGTTACGCCGACCCTCCTCGGTCTGAGCGTTCCACCTGGGGTTGTGACTTGGCCATTTCTGCTCCCCCCGTCCCCTTGGGGATTCTGGTGATCCCAGTCCCGAATCCCGGCGCGCCTTATCATGTCTCTCTCCTCTGTGTTAAACAATGACTTCATTATTGAGGTAAGATCCTCATAACTGTATATACTAGTGCCGAGAAATTCATCCAGTCTTTCCGCGACCTCGAGTGGGTCATCCATCAATTTTCCCATTTCCTTTTTGAACGCTCGTACATCTCCTGTATTGATGGGAACATTTACATAACCTATAACTCCTGGTGCCATGGGCACCTCTCTGAGCGGTAAGAGAGGAAGATTATCCTCTTCGCTCCCGCTTTCAGTATCGAGTTTCTTAGCTCTGTGCCTCATTCTCAGGGGAGAATAAGTGACCCTGGTGTGGGGTGCTAGTCTCTCTGTCCCTGTCTGAGGCTTGGGGAATCGTGCCGCCTGTGATTGTGACAGATTCCCAGCGGGTAAAGAAGGGGTTAACCAGGAGGCTACTACCGTCTCACTGGTTGGGGGAGGGGTCGTCCTTCCCTGCGGCAACAAGGGAGATGAGGCTCCCTGGGGAGAAACCTGCACCGGTATGGGCTGTGGTTCTCGGGCCGAAGCGGCGGGCAGGGATGGGGGAGGGAGGTTGTCTAGAGTATCCCACCTTTCGCCCCGCTCACCCGCCCCTGGTTTTATCTTCACGGGGTACAGTCCCGCTCGAGGTTCCCAAACCTCTGCGTATCATTTTTCCTCCCAATTCTCGGGTCTTTCCTTGACCACAAATCTGTTCAAAGCCCTGCCAACCCATGGTTAAAATGTCCCGAATACAGGCCAAACTAGGTGCTTTCTAATTTCCTTTCCTCCCCAAATTTCTGTACAGTAATATACCATCTTTTCTTTCGACAGTCTCCTCCTCTGAGGACAATCTGCCCAATTTTCTAGCATCCACCCCAATGGGCTTTCTCTTGGTATTTCCAGGATACCGTCCTTGCCCTTTTCCAGGGTCTTACTGTTTTCCTGACCCATATTACACTTTTCTGACTTTCCTTTTTTCTTTCTTCTTGGCTGCTCTTGGCCCCTGTGCCCTCAGGGCTGAATATTCCCTTCCCCTCTTTACTTAGCAGCTGATCAATGCCTCCACCGTACTGGCTCTCCCAGCGAGCTGTCTGGGTGTTTTCTGGAGGAGACTTCCTCTGACCTGCTCGGTAAGTTTTCCTTGGGCTTTTCCTAGCCCGTGGGCTAAGAGGTTTACCAGTCCCAAACGCGCAAGGATGTACCCTTTCCTCTTCGCCCCCCGTGGCTGACCCCCTGAGCTTCCCCTGGCCCAGAAGTTGCCGAATATAAGGAGTGTTTTTCCGAATCCTTTCGCTTCCCTCTCAGCCAACCGATTCCCTCACGGGAGCACGGAACTACGGCTATGTCGAGGTCCACAATTGATTAGTGAAAATTTTCACATCTCTCACACGCGTTCAGCCACACCTCACTCAACCACGAATACTTACAGTTCCTTTCTTCGTGGGACTCTTCGTGCACGTAGAATTTTGTGAGTGAAAAAATCTAGCCGCGGCCCAGGGACAGCCCCTTCTTTTGGGCTCCCTCCGAGTTCTCAATCCGTGATTTGGACTCGAGTCCTCCCCTTTATTGTGGCTTATCTTTTGGTTTCAAAAAAAATTTCCGTTTTACAATCGGTCTCACTGAGTTCCCTGCGCTGTCAGGCTGCTAAAGTTAGCGGGGCACCTCCCAAGCAGCGTGGAGCTCCCGTGAAAAAAAAACCCACGATTGTATCACTTCAGAGTTTCACCAAGTCTGTTATAAATATGGTGAACCAAATCGTAATAATAAAAAATAAAATTTATTTTTCGCATTACAGTGAGTACGTAAACAGATAAAAATCAAAGCCACAATAAAGAACAATTTGATTGAATTGGGGGTGAAACGTGAGACCGGTCTGCACCGTGTCTCCCCTTCGTTCTCCCCAAAGTCCCAACACCAAGGTCCAGTTTTTATACTTTTTATTTTCCCTGGGGCAGGGTTTTCCTTTGTCCAGTTGTTCGGGTGTTGGTATTCATTGGCCCCTTTTGGGATTCTTATTTTTCCGAGTGGGCTTAAGAAGAAACATAATGGTGTCTGAATGTTCGCTGTAGATCATATTCAAGTTCTGAGTGGGTTTTTCAGGCAAACAGAGGAAGATGTTCATTGCAGATTCAATTCTGTCTCTGGGCAGATGTTTCGACCATCAAGCATGCTGGTTCAGCCAAGCCACATTCATTCAAGTGCTGATGGCTCCAAATCTCCCCCCCAGCTCTGCCCCCCTCTCCTGTGGCTTTCGACAAATGTCTCTTTTCCTGCCTGTAATTCCTTTATTTTCTCAGGCACAAATTAATACACATAGGTTATTTACAACACCGGTGTGGGTGGCAGAGTGGCAGTCTCCAAGAGACGAGTCCACCCTGTCCACACCGTACAGTCTCCAGGGTCTGGTTTTTATAGGGGTTTTCGTATCCTCAGGCAAAGTCCATTGTGAGTTTCGGTATACTGTTCATATGTAAGTCCAATGTGCCATCCTCTATTCAGGGTTTGAAAAGGTTTCCTGGACAAGCTCGGGTAGCAGAATAGATTTCCTGGTAGTCTTTTGACGGCCGTGTTCAGAAACTACAGATCCATATCAGTTGTCGATGGCCAGTGGTAGGCGGTGACTATGGGCCATCTCCCGTTCAGCCACTTCTTTGTCTGGTGCTAATGTTCCTCGGCCAGGGTTATTGTGTTGAGAAGAATGAACCTGATAAGGAGATATCTGTACGGGACACACCTGCGTTCACAGTCAGGGTTTCAATTTCTTAACTCATTTTACAATATATTTTTTAATACACGAATTTTTCCCACACCAAATATCACAGGGGGAAGAGGAAGTCTCGAACCCAGCCTCAGCTTATATGGGTATTGCCAAAAGTCGCATTCCATTTTCTGAGTGGTCAGAACTGCATGTCAATCCGAAACCTGACCCCTAATAGGTCCTTGTCCTTTCCAGAGAATTTTAAGGTCCTAGCAGAGCGATATTCTATTAGCCAAAAAAACCCAAACTGTATCAACCCATGACAAACCCCACAGAGACAGGTAAATCATTCTTTACAAGGGAAAAACATCATGTATAATTAATGTTTTCTGTAAAAGATAATTTTCAGGGTTTGCTTGCTATCCACCATATCCAAAAATATGGCTTAAAGTACATAAATTACAGTCTTTTATATTCTAATGCCCTAGTACCTCCTATGGAGATGGATTTGGTGGTGCTGCAAGTATGGCTGGAGAGCTGATGTGGTCTGGTTTGGCAAGGAGCTCTCCTGTTTTTGAGCACAGAAGTGAAACAGGAAGCAAAAGTTTCCTGGGAGATGCTGGGTCTGGAGTCTTTCCTCCCCTCAAGCCACTCTGTGCTTTACCTTGCTCCCCATATCAAATAATTTGGTGAGGTTTCATTTGAAAATCAGAATTTAAAAAAAAAAACAGTCCAGGGCTGAAGTTTTACCAAGCAGCTGGAAATTAGGCTAAGCTGTAATGCAAAGGTAACACAAATTTCATGCAAGTGGTGAACTTCTGGAAAATCTCCCTCTGGCTGTTTTGGGATGTGTTTATTTTTCATGGGGTACCTTTGCAAGGGTTTCAAACACATCCTTGGACTTCAGTGTGACCGGGTTGCTTGGGAGGCTGCCACAAAAGGCCCCCCAAAAAAACAGGGGTATTGCTGTGAAGTTCAGGGAGGAGAAATAATCCCCCTCAAGCTCCCTATGAGCCTCCTTTTTGGTATATTTTTAGCAATGGCTCCTTTTAGTTCAGTCTATGTCAGGAAATTCTCTACTGAGGTTCCCACTGTGCCACGCTGTGCCGGCAATGTCACAAGGGCAAAGCACCTCTGCGTGGAAGAGTTTATCTAATATTAATTTCCTTAACTTTGGCAGATCCAAAGATTTCCTCCCATCCTTTCTTCTTCTCTCCACTTTTTGGTTATTGCTTCAAATAACCAAACCAAGGAAGACAGAAAACCTTGTAGAACAGGGGTGACAAAATGATGAAAATAAAATGTCAAGATTAACCCAGTGGCAGGCTTAATGTGCACAGACATAGGAAAGTGAAGGAATACTGAAGGAAGCTTTCAAAACTTTGTTTCTTTGCCAGAGCTCAATCTCCAGACATTAATTTAGCTGTGCTAGTAATGCATTTGAATGTGTTCCTCTGTTAAGCAATATATTCCCTGTGGAGGAGCTCTGGAGCAGCTGTTAGCTACAGGTGTTCCACAGGCTGAGGTCTCTGGGTCAGGAACACTCATCTTCCACCAGCACAGCCCCCTGCACTGCTCCACATATCCATGATCTGTCTTCAGGCAAGGTGAGTTCCGGGTTTCAAAGTGCTATAGCTCAGCTGCTGACAGAGGCTGAGGGCAGCTTGAGTGTTTGCTGCTCTGCCAGAGGGAGATGACATGTCTGGACTCAGCACTGTCCCTTACCACACCTTCACTGAAAACAGCACTGACTTCACTGTAAGGAGCAGTGCCTGGCTGCTGCATGCTCACTGCAAGTCACATAACCTGCTGCTCCCATGCATTCAAACACAGACACATTTTCTTTAAGCTGGTCTTCCTTCTCCAGTGCCTTCAGGCTCGCAGAGTGCCCATGGCCAGCTGAGACACCAGGGCTGAAGGAGAACAACCTTGACTTTGTTGTTGCTAAAGAGAGATTATATTTAATGTAAAAGTTATTGTCTTGGGCAGCCTTCATCTCACCAGTGCATAATTCCAGAATGCTTTAAATTAAGTCTGGAGGCTAAAAGTGTTAGTCATTGCCCATACATCTTGGGTAAAGCAGGGCTCTCTAAAGTTATTGTTAGCATTAGGCATCTGGTTTATGTTTATAATGATTTATTCAGCAATGGGAGACAGGTAAGTAACTGTCGTGAAAGAAACTAGAAAAGATTGGGTTTTTCAAAACTCTGAAGCCATTGTTAAATCAAAGTTGTCTGACTTCAAAAGGAATATATAACTTCATTAGATTCTTTAAAGAATGTACAATGCTCACAAAGTTGGCAGCTATTATTAGAGGCAGAGTTGGTAGCACACCCTGCTCTGGAGGTTCATGTCCCTTCTAAGTACAAGATCCTGTTCTTATGTCATGATGTCATGACTTTGGCTTTTGGGTTTTTTTTAGAAAAAAAATTTTCAGCCAAGTACTTCAATGGCCTGCGAGAGCCAGGGAAGAATATTTTTTTTTTTCAGTGTTAGAATAATTCAGGAAATCCTTTCTTTTGAAAGATCTAATGTTTCCATACCTTGAAAGGGGGACTTGAAATCCAATGTGGGAAGATAGGCTTTATGCTAAAGTGGGCATGTTGCCATTGCCATAAGGGTCTGGCCACAGTTTTTTCAGTTTTATGCGACTTTGAAGAAGTCTAGTTTGTGTCTGTGCAGCAGGGCTTTTCAAGGGCTTAGGTAAGATTAGAGAAGAGTCTCTGCTCATGTCTTCTCATGCCTGGTCCTCACTGTCCTGTGCCATTGGTGGAATTGATCTTTCCCAGCACCAGCTCCTGTGCAGCAGGACTTGGGGAGGGACAAGGGGAAGCCCATCCACTGCAGTGCTGACATGCCTGAGCAAGGATGGAGACTGTGCCTGGAAGAAGGAGCCAGTGGGCCAGGGCAGGTTGGGAAGAACAGGCTGAGAGGTTCTGGTTCCTTGCCTGTTTGATCCCCTCTCCCAGCCTGATGGGTATGCCCTTCCTCTCCTGCCAGAAAAGACACTCACAAGTAATAATCCTCATTCCCTCCAGGTGTGGATCAGGCAGGGAACACATCACTGGCTGCAGCTGCCCCAGGTTGTGGAGCTCCCACCTCAAGGGCAGGAGGGCAGCCCAGGCCCTCCTGGGATGCTGGTGAAAGCTGCATCTGGAGATCCTCAACTCTTTGCTGAATACATGGTTGTTCACCTCACCTGCTTTTTGGATAAAAGATGTTGTTCTGGCTTGCAGCTGATGCACTCAGCAGGTTCAGTCTCCACAGTGGCAATCCCAAGCTTCTGGACAGGGGCTTCTCAATTTTCTGTGACACAGAATGGATAAATCCTTGTCATCACTCTGTTCTCTGCCTTATTCCAGACTAACCTTTCTTTCCTGCTGAGGAGCCACAGTGAAGGGACACACGAGGCAAGGCAGCCAGAGGTGCCAGCTGCCAGAGCAGGCTGGAGATTTCCAGTGCCTACTGTTTGCCTGCAGGATGAAAAACAGGTCTATGCAACTATAACTGCATGCAGGCATTGGATTTACTTACCTTTTTTTCCATTCTCCAAAACACCCCTTGACCCAAGGGATGACCCTACCTTGGGTTTGCCATCCTGCCAAGGAAAAAAATCAACAAAATGTTGTGGATTTGGGGGGAAAACACTGCTCATGGAGAACTTACCAGGGCTCTGCTATAAACTCAGCACGCCTGTGACACCAGGTTCAGCCAGTTCTGGGCAGAGTCACCTGTCAGATCTGCAGCCATCCCACAATGGAAATAAACAACCCATGTTTTGTATGGTTGCCCTTCACCTGAGGTGAACTCTACACGCATCACCCGTCCCATCGCTCTTTGTCCTGGCCAAGGCACCACCTCACAGATGTCTCTGGGCTGAGGAAGAGCACAGCATACCCTGAGTGCCTCTGAGTGACATCCTGCTGTGTGACACACACGGTGTGAGGACCAAACCAACACTCAGCATGGGGAGGTCGTGGAGCTGTTGGAAGAAAGTCAACATCCCACTCCTACTCGAGTTAGAAAAATATCCCAGCATTGGATCCACCCAGCTCAGCTAAAGCAGAGCTGCTTGGCCAGATGACAGGCCTGGCTCTCTCTCCAAAGTGGATGAGTGCCAAAGGGGATTTTTCATTTCCAGATGCTTTTAAAATAAAAATAAAGCCTCTGCTGTAAACTGGCTTTGAATGGATGCCTCCCCTTCAGCCAAATAGCTGACTGATATGGGCAAGCTGACTGGGCAATGAAGCCTTTCTCTGCAATCTGGTGCATGGTGAGCACCAGCCAGCCCTGTGCCAAGGTCCATAGCTTGATGGGGCTCCCTACAGAGCTGGGGGTCCCACAGAGCCAGTCCTTTCCATGGAGCCAGTCCCCTTCTTGGAGCCAGTCCTCCCCATGGAGCCAGCCCTCCCCACCACCAGGCAGGCAGACATGCTCCCAGAGCCCTCTGGCTCCAGATAAAAATCTTTATGCACTCTTGTCCTGGGTTGTAGTATATGCAAAAGTATTCTATCACCACCTTCATGAACTGTTGAATCCAATTGTTGAAGCAGTCGTTCCCGGACCCCTCCCCCTGGACTATCTTCTGTTAATGGCCCATCAGTTGCCTTACTGTATGACTCATAGATAACTGCCTCCGGGAGAAATCTCTCGCTAATGGGCCATCAAGACTCTTCTGCATCACTCACCATCCCATTGTGAGATGCTCCACCCAGGGGGGAGGAGCCAGGCATTCTCACCTGGATATAATCTGGGATTTGGGCAGCCCTTAGCCATTGGATTCCCAGAGGACCGGAGCTACCAGACCTTTCTATGGGATCACTGCTTCAGGAAGACCACCTCATCTGGACTGCTTCCATCACCCGGATCAGGTTGTATTCTGACTCTGTCAGTGGTCTTTTGTATTATTGGATTTATTTCTATTTTACCTTTTTTTTCTTTCTTCTTATTAAATTATATTTTCTGACTTGGAGCCTCTCACTTGGTTTGTTTTCAAACCACTACAACTCTTGATTTATGTTTTGTTCTTTTGAGGGGAGGGGAAAATTCTTTGTGAGAAAAAGTTGGCAATAGTGGAATGGGAATGAAAAGATATTGGGGGAGTGTTGTCTTGAACATTCAAAAGGTGTGTGGATGTGGCACTTGGGGACGTGGTTTAGCAGTGAACACAGTGGTGCTGGGTTAATGGTGGAACTGGAGGATCTTAGAGGGCTTTTCCATCCTCAACCACCCTGCAATTCTATCCTGAGGGGCAGGAGTGGTGACAGGGTGACATTGCAGGACCCCGCACACCTTGCTGGGGATCAGGACACAGATGTTTTTAAGCCAGCCCTGGGTGAATCCCTCCACAATCAACCTAAACCTGGTAGCTTCCAATCAGCATAATGAGATTGGTGAATTCCCAGTGTCCCTGGGTATAGAAATCCCTTTGCCAGGGGCTGCTATTTGCCGGCTAGCTCGCCCCGGGAATTCTATATGTCGAAGGTTTGGAGGAACTGAGTCCTTGGCTGAAGCGTGATTGAGGCTTGAGTAAAGAGCGGCTCCCCACGTGGTTTTGAGATGGTTTATTTCTCCAGGTATCTCTCTAGAGAGATGGAAGGCAGAGAGGTCCTAGAGGCCACGTGAAAAGAGCGCGAAAATCTCCTGTCCCCAGGTTATGTACCCAGGGGGCAGGCCTCCAGACAGGAAGGGCAGGAACCACTGGCCAGTACAGTATTATAAAGACAATAGGTGTAGGTGACACCTAATCACCTTGGCAAATCAGGGGTTCCATGCCTAAAATCTTTTGACTCCAACAGGGTGATTGGCAGCAGGGTCAAGGTTGTACCAACAGGAGGGCTTAGGAGGGGGGGGGAATTGGGACAAACAGGAGCAAACCACTACAAACATGCAAGCAATTGGAAAAACCCGAATTTTGCACCACTACACCTGGGCAGCCACCCAGCTGTGCTCCAGGGCACATTCCTCCACAGCCCCCATAACCAAATTTTACCTGCCCACTAGAGATTTGGGCATCCCCAGCCTGCATGGAGATGGATGTTTCATGTGATCTTATTTCTCCACGGCAGATGGCGGATGCTTTGTGAACCCAGCCCAAGATATGTGCTATGGCTATCGAAATGTAAACGAGATGGCTCCCACATCTGTGCCAATGCCAGTCAGGAAGGGCCATAGCAGGGACAGGGACACCTGGGGCTCTGCAACCCATCACCTGCCCACTCACATCCTGCTGTCCATCATCGAGGGTTTCAGAGACATCTTTTCACTTGTGGGTGGAGGCAGGGATTGAGCAGGACCACACGTGGGATGCTCTCCCCTCCTGTGTGAAGGTGATCCGGGTGTGCAGCAGCTCTGCCCTCTGCCAGGCATTGTGTGACCCACATGGGGAGGGGGGTCTAATCCTTGTTCCTGGGCATAAAAGGAAGTCTCTATTTCTTTTGAGATAGGGATGATTTTAGAGAGAGAAGAAGAGAATCCTTGCTTTATACTAGAAGAAGCATTCTTAAAATGGTACCCCAAATATGCTGAGGCCCATGAGTAGCCAGGAAGAAGGCTGCTAATGGGTGGAACTGCACAATCTGCAAAAATTCTGGGCGGTTGCAGATTTGTGGCATTGAAAGACACCAGACTTTTTTTCTTGTGGTGAATGTCTCCATGAAAACTCTAGGGAGACTCCTCTCCCAAAGTGATGCAAGATTATATTTAAATGGTTTCAACTGACTGAAATTCATAGTTTTCTCTCTATGTTGTGTGGGAAGGTGAACAGTTTGTGGTAGGAGAAGGGGTTAGTTTAGAAGGTTCATTTGTTTTTTCTTTTTTTTCTTTTTCTTAGTGTGTGTTAATAAAACTATCTGTTTACCTTAAGTTGAGCCTGTTTTGCCTTTTTCTCCCAAATCCTATCTCCCAGAGGGAAAAGAGAGTAGACACTCAAACCACTACACTAAATTAGGCAAAACAGAATTCGGTGAACATGAAACCACTACATGAATTGGTGGTTCCGCCTGGTTGGTGAACAAACCGAGTACATTCTTTTTAGTAGAGAATGTAAGTATTTGATGAAATTTGATGAGAACTGTGAGATGAGATTGGCTGGGAGAATCTAAAGGCAAAGCAAGTATTAGCAATAAGTTAAGTGTAATTATGGTGAAATATCTAGGGGTAGAATACCTTATTGTTTTAAGTACATAAGAGTTGTATGTTGTATGTTGAATGTAATCTTAATAATGATTTTAAGCCTGTGTTCTCCAGTGTCAAGGGGTGGAAAGATGTGTTAGTTTAGCACAGATGTGAGGGGGTTTTTTCTCCAAGGAAGTTATAGCAGATGTTGACAGCTTGGCTGCCCAATTAAAGAGTTAGTTACATCTCTGGAGAGCCCCAGCTTAAAATCAGGAAAAGCCACAGCATTCAAGAACTGGACATATCACTGGATACTTAAATGATTACAAGGTCCTTGTTATAAATACATATCATAAAGTTGGCTTTTCACAAATATTAAGATGAATGCTATATGTATAATGTTAAAATAACTTTGGTTTTATTTCTGTTATTAACAAAAACTTAGACATGGTAGTATTGGTAGCTGATATAGTTATGGTCTCTAAGAGCTGTGTTTGCAGAAATGTTTCAGAAATGGCATAAATTTTACATGAAATAAAATAATAGCAAGACAACAGTGTCACAGCATCTGTCTGACACTCAAAACAGCTGATGTGGTGAGTTCCAGCCTGACAGAGCTGCCAGGCTCTCAAAGAGCACACTGATACCCACTGAGAAATGGGGAAACTGAGACATGAGTGTATGCCTCAGCTTTTATCACCAAACTGGCAGCAGGACAAAACTGCCCCTGGGTGCTGGCCTGGCACCCCATTGTGCCCCCTCCTACCCCAACCTCATCCCCATCCCAACTCACCCCCAGCCCACTCAATCTCATGTCATGTCATGTTCTCTCATCTCCTCCCACCCTATCCCACCCCATCCTATGGCTCTCCTTGTCCTGGTAAGACTGCACAACTAACCATGCTGAGGATCCTCAGGGATATCCTGCTCCTAATCCAGGTGCTGCACCAGTGTCAAGGGAAAGACCCACAGCAACTTTTGTGTGCTGGGGAGTTCTGCAGGGAAAGCTTGGATTTGAACCTCTGCCACTCAGCTCCTGTTAAGTGTGCGTCAAAAACTTCTGTTTTCCAATGCAAAATGTTTCTTCATGGTCTTTTTTTTCTTTCTTTTTTTTTTTTT
>VZDJ01000544.1:68924-88154 GCA_008694505.1 Cyanoderma ruficeps | reverse complement strand
GGGTGGCAGCTGGTAGACATAAACAGAAAGGACAAAGCTGCACGATTGGGATAGAGGGCACCCGTCAACCCAGGACAGGCACAAGCTCACCTGTCACAGCAGTCCCTTGAAGATGCTCTTCTGGAGATCCTCTGGCAACATCTTTCTCACCCGATTCCTGTGGATCCTTGGAGCTACTCCTTTGCATTGCTGGGTTCAGAGCAGCAGCAGGTCCCAGAGCCCCTGTTGGTGTTTTACAACAGCCTGAGCACATACAGAGACCAACAAGCTCATCTTCCTGATAGCCAACCCACCACAATGGCAGTCAGAGTGAGGATTTGAAGTCATTGGTGTTATTGACTGCCCTTCATAGTTATCCTTCAAATAAATCACATTTCATCTAAAACATAAAGTTCTTACAAATGCTACAAAGTTCCTGTGGATGCTACTATTCAGTGAGCCCCGGTGGAGGTAGTAGAACAGCAAATACCGGGTGATTAATTCACTGCAGCTGATGACTTAGTGCAAATTTTTTGTCCTGTATTCATTGACCACAGAAAAAACTAATGATCTCCCATTTTTTTTTTAAGTTCCTGCCAAAGCTTTTGATACTGACCTGTCAGCACTAAAGGTACAGTGTGCTGTGAGTTTGAAATGTGCCTCCACGAGGACATGTCACACAGGGTTTGTCTGCATGCAGATTTACACTGGCTAAAAGACACTGATGCAACTTCCTGTACAGACAGGACTGGTGGTTTAAAGCAAAATTCTTTGTGGCTTACATAAAATCCACTTCCAAACAATTAAAGTTGGACATATTCTGGCTTAAGACTTAGTGGTGGTCACATAGGTTTTTCCCACCTTGAGTGTTGCATCTGTAGTTTAATCAGTGCAATTCCATGTGTGCCCTTATATCCATATCACATGTAAAAGTATGCACTGAATCTACAATTTATTTTTATGAATAATGACTGATACTTATTATTATTTTGTTAAGTAATTCTGTTGACACATTTCTGCCAGAAATTGCATAGAAGGCAAGAAATTCTACTTCTGTAAATTGTCAGTGTAGTTATCAGGGACTGTTCATCCTCATTTTTATTACTAAAACCATAATCCCATAATGATGGAAAAGAAAACTGAATAAACTGCAGAATAAATTGGTTTACATGGGAATACATGTTTACAGAAAGTTTTTGTTCACACTGACGAATGCATCTCCCCATTTGCATCTGTCCCCCCAAGGAGGCTTGCAGAGCCCTTAATCAAATTAAAAATAGCCAAATGAGCATCAGTGGGTTGTATATTTCTGAGGGAGAAGGAGTTCTGTGTTGCTTGGTGTCCCTGACCTATAGAAAGCAAGTAAGGCCCAAGCTGGCATGGATGTTGGCATGGGTGCTGTCTCTCGTCATTGCACTGCTGGCATTTCAGGCTAATATCAAGATCAGCACAGGATAAAACCTGGAAAAAATGTAATCACCAATTATTACATAATGAATGCAAAAATGCCAAACTTTGCACAGAACCTTATTCACATCAAATTATTTAATGTGTTGGTTTAGCACAGATGGTGAAGTGCAATTGGTGATTTCTTTTGAACTGACAACCAGAATAGCCAATTGCATGCAGGGATACACCTCTGGGACACACACAGCCTTAAAAAAAGTTAGAGGGAAGCCTGGGATCACTCTCTCTTCCTTCCGCCTTCAAAGGAAGTAAGGCACTCCTGGCTCTCTCCTTTGGAGGGGGCGGGGATGGTCTAGCCTGCCCAGTGACTGCCCAGGAGTCACCTGGCCCAGTGACTCCCAGGCCAGGGGAGGGGATGATGTGCCCCCATCCCAGCCCAGATCGGTTTTTAGCAGCTGGAAAACACCCTGCCGCTCCCCTATGGGAGGAGCTGGCCCGAGGCCTGGCCGTGGGCCTGAGCCTTTTCCGCCAGCAGGGGAAGGGGAGCCTGCAGCCTGCAGCCGCTCCAAGCTTGACCCACCCTGAATAAGACCAAGGGGTAGGGGCAAGGAGCCTTTCATCAGCCGGGTTGCTTTGAAATCTGCTTGCTTGAGTTTTTCCCCCATTCCCGGGGCTTTTGAGAGTTCTGGCTGCTGCCCAGCAGAAATCACGTGACCATGGCAAGTCTGGGCAAGTTTTAACTCTTTCCTGCCAGGAGATGGGACTTCCAAAACACTGGCTCTTCCCAGAGTGAGAACAGACAAAGTGATTGAGCATAGAGAAGATATAGCATAACAGTCAGATGGAGAGAGTGAGAAAAGGATTAATTAGAAGGATGAAGGAGTTGCCTGTTGCCTGGACTTTCTTGTTTGAGCTATGGAAATGAACTCTATTGGTAGATTGTCTTTTAAATCATGGAAAAATATGCATTTGGAGAGATGATTTGTGGATTTTTGAGCAAAGGTGTTTGTGATGGTCTGTACGATCCCATGAGATGCCTGAACAGAGAGAAAGAGATGATGAGAAGCTCCTGAACCAGTGAAAGAAGGGAGAAGACATCTCTGTTCCTTGAGATGAGAAATCCTTTGCCTTGAAGCTGCTTATCTTTAAAAGGTGACACCCCAGATGTTTGAGTTCCACGACCCATAAGCAGCTTGGGAAACTGCTAATGGGAGGAGACCACATGGAAGCAGGTTTTCCCGGGTGGCTGTTTCTGTGAGAGTTCTGACCCACAAGAGAACTTTTTTTTTTTTTGGTTGTCAGTGGGAGAATCCCATAGAGAACAAGAGACTCCACTCCTGAAGAATAGATGAAAGACTATATTTAAATGGTGAAACTGACTGAATGTCACAAGTTTTGTTTCTATGTTGTTTGTAGGAAAGTGAACACTTGGGGGAAGAGAAGGGTTTCGAAGTTTCATTTTTTTCCTTTTTCCTTACTGTGTGTTAATAAACTATCTGTTTACTTTTAAGTTGAGCCTGTTTCACCTTTTTCTCCCAAAATCCTATCTCCCAGATGGCAAACAAAATTCAGCGAACGTGAAACCACCACATAAATGGTGCGTTGGCTGGGAAACCCAAGATTTCAACCAAAACCACAACATTCAACCAGCTGTAATAAAGGTAATTTCAATCTGAAAGCATTTTCTATTGAAATTCTCAACAATATTCAGGCCCACCATTCAGTGTTCATTGCCCAACAGTGAGAAAGCCACAATAGCTTTTGGATGCCCCAGGGTGGTGGAGCCAGGCCCCATAAGGATGCACCCACCAGAGCCCTGTCACCTGCTAAGGAAGCCAGCACAGCCTCTTTTTTGCGAATGTCAGAGCCAAGCATCTCACACTTTTCCAAAACTGCCATTCCCTTCTGCTGGGGTTTGCTTGGTCCCTTTCCTCCATGGTGGCTTCAGGCGGATGTGCTCTTTGCTCCGCAGCTTAAGCCCTTGCGTCCTGAGGTCACTGTGACTTCATGGACCTCATGCATGGTGGCACCTGTGCCCACAGCACAGGGACCAGCCCCTGTGGTTTGGAGCTGGGCATCGGTGCTGGGACAAGCCAGAACTGTCTCTGCTCTGCTGGAGCTTGGCTGGTCTCTGGGAAATTCGGCTGGGGCTCAAGCTTTTGTGACAGAGGTTTATCCATGCTGCTGCCTAAGCTGGAGAGAGTGGCTGAGTTTCCAGAGGGACAGCCTGCAGCAAGTAGAGGGAAGCTGCTGACAAAGGGTCATGAGTAGAGAGGGGGATGCCCTGAAATGCTTTGCTCGGCACATGGAGGACTGTGCAAGATGGTTTTGTAGTTAAAGCTCAGGCCAAGGCCCCTGGAGACTTGAGCTCAGAGCCCCCAAGCAGAGCTCTGCATCCTTGTGCTCACATTTGCCATCCACACAATGGGGCAATGACCCTCCCTCGATGCCTGGATGCCAGCAGGACAGTCCCCATGGCAGCTGCGACACAGACACACTGCACTACTATGAAAGACAGACAAAGATGTAAAAAATTCTGGCTATGTTTTCCTAAAAAAAATGCTAAAGCTTTGCTAGACAAGACCTAGGGGTTCCCTCTGTGGCAGCACCAGAAGCAACAGTGCAAACTGCCTGGTGCAATTTAATTCCTTTTCTGGAGTGGCTAACACCTCTATTATTCCCATCTGACCGCTGCAGACATCCTGCCACACAATTGTGTTAAACTCTGTGTCGAGAAAGATAACCGGGCCTAAAATTAAATCATCCAGAATGTTTTTAATATTAGCACAGGCGGGGAGTGAATTCCTCCAGGGTGAAATTTACCTCTTCTTGGCAAAACCAGTCCTTGGTACCTCACCACCAGCAGTGATGTGCTGTGAATTATTTGTCTTTTTAGTTTGTGACCCCCTGGCTGGGTACAGCCTATTCAGTGCAGGGACCTGCCCTGCTGCCACTGCCCTTCACAGGGTGCTGAAGGAGCTCCCAGATGGGTCATTGCATTGCTCATACAGCTGGAGATTTATTCAATGAGGACCAGCAGGCTGTGGACACTAAATGTGTGAGCAGATATCCCCATGTGAATAACCTGGTTATAACCAGAGTCTCATGGCATTTTTGCCTCTGGGAGAAAAGACAGCAAGAAAGGCAGCACTGAGCCACATCAGGGATATCACAGGGTCCTTTGGCTGCAACAGGATGGCTGCTCTGTTTTCTTTCAAATATAGTTTTCTGCCAAAAATAACCCTCCGCGGTTTGTCAGTGTGTCTTTTTCACAGTGAACTCCAAAATCAAGTCGGGCTTGGAGGTGTTGAAAGCTCCTTTGCAGGGCCTGGCAGACAGACTGGCACTTTGGGGCACTGCTCGCACCCCGTCTTGCCCTCCGGCCTCAGCCAGGGGTTTGCTCACTCCAGCAGCGTGAGGAGACGGACTCAGTTTCAGGGGATGGAGAAATATAATTTGTGACCTGATGACCTTGCAAAGTCACTGCAGAACTCCAACCATGCAGAGGGATGTGGACTGTCCTCACAGGCTGTGTCCTGACTGCAGGACCTGTTATTTTAGCATCTCTCACCAGATGAAGCAGCTCGAAGGTTGCTGATGGACAGCCAGGGCAATGAAAGCTGCCTGCGACACCCGGACCTTTCCCCACTGGTCCCTGCGGAGATCCCTGCGGCCCTGGGATGGGGCAGCAGGGTCTCGCCTGCAAGGCCGAGCAGCCGTGGGGCCCACACTGCAGCAGCGCACACCAGTGCAGCTGGAGCCCTCGGTCCCCCGGCTTCCCGGTGGGATTTTTGGACTCTTGTGCTCCCTCTGCTGGTCCTCAGCCCAGTGCCGTTCCTGCACCGCTCCCACACAGATTCTGCTGTGCGCGGCACTCTGAGCCCTTATGTTTCCCCCGTGCTCCCCAGGATCACCAGCACCCTAAGCGTGTCACCGAGCCAGCCTGCAGCGAAGGAGAGGTCGCAGTGCCAGCCGGACAGATGGTGCTGCTGGGACTGCTCCAAGCAGTGCATGCCAGCATCCAGAAGGGATCTGCATGTCCCAAATAAAAACTTTAAAACATGCTCTCAGGAGTGATACTGCAAGACATGGCTATGAAGAAGATGGCAAAGACTGGACTGGGGCTGCAGCAATGACGGTATTAAAGTTACCAGAGAAGACACTGAATTTATCAGCCCAGTTTTGTACAAACACACTGGGTAGCTTTTTGCACCAACACCTCCACAGCTTGCACTGTTGGTGTCACTACTGTCAGAGGTGACGTGCCTCACTCTGACATTGCACAGGTACAGCTGGCCACCAACCTGCCACCAGCAGAGATGGAGGACACCAGCACAGAGCAAAGGCTGCAGCTCAGCACAGTGGCCACTAGACACCGGCCTGCTGAAGGGGACAAGAACACACCAAATCGGGTCAGGACATCGTGCTGCAAGGTCTGGTTTGCAGGCTGTGCTTCAGGACTGCATGGGGTTGTCCTGTACTTTCTGTCTCAGCATAACTTGCCAGCTTTATTAGAAAGCTGGTTGTTGTTTTAAGGCTGCTTTCTAGCGGTTATTGCCAACAAGGAACAGAGGTGGGGGAGCTACTCTGCACAGAGCAAATGGCAGCTGCCAAGACACCTTCTCCAAGGCCCCATAATAACTCGGTTATGGCTCAGGCTGCCTTGTCTGAGCCAGACACCTCAGAGAGTGACCCAGTGTCTTAGTTTGAAAGATCTGTGTCTGCTAGGGAGGGCAGGGCCTCCCTGGGAATGGAGAATTCGAACTCCCTCCCTCCGAATTATTATAATTTTGAAAATTAAGTGGGCTCTCAGGCAAAGATATGGGGAGAGGAATAACAGTTCTTTTCTAGTATGTATAACAAGGCAAACAAACAAAAACTACAGCATTGTGAAAAACAAGGTTCACTTTCTATGTAAATTTTAAGAAATAGGTTTAATAGAAAATAAGACAATTGGGAGATAGAAAAAGAAACAAAGTACGGCCGGCTAGGTGACTTGGCATTCAGCCAAGTCCACACCCTGCTATATCAGAGCCATTCTTTAAATACCCTTTCTATTGCATCAGTTTTATGCATATTCATATTCTCCCATAAACTAGTTTCCATATTCCAGGAACTGTTTTGCATGGTCCCTCCTTGGGTCCGCCTTTTTAGAGCATGCGTGTTTCTTGGCTGTGTCTTCATTATCACCTCCAGCCTGGGCCTTGGTCCACACTTTCTTTAGATGGTAGATGCTGATAGTTGGTATATCAATAGCAGGGTCTTCTTTACATGTTCACTGGATGTTATCCCGACCAAACAGTTTAAGCATACTATATCAACTACTACCACTATGCCTAATTTTCTTTACTAATAGCAGAAATAAAAACTTATATCCTTACCACAATGTTATTAATCATATAGCACACATCTTGTGAAAAGCCAACTTTATAATATGCATTTATAACAATTCCCCCTTCTTTCTTTTATAATTCATTTGGCTTGATCCATATTCCTTGTTTTCTAGACTCCATTATTCGTTCATTTCTTTCACAGATCAATTTTGCTTCTTCAAAGGGGTCTTTTATATTATTTTATCTGTTTAGACGCAGTTATTTTAGGATCCATAGACATTGCCACTATTTGCTCATTTTGGACTACAGTAATGATTAGCCTCATTAATTTCTAAACATTTTAGTATTGGTCTTAATTATACACATATGTAAGTATGTAATTTGGGTGGGTTATAATAGTGAATGTTGACATGGCCAAAAACTTTGAGTTTACAGTTTTTGGTAGTACCTGTGCCATGATTTTGCTAATATTTTGGAAGGCAAAAGAGTGAGTGACAGAACAGAGGTCCAGTTCTTTGACTTATATTCCCACTTGACCAGGCCTATAGGGGTGCATCCTACAGCCAGTTTTATGACTCTTCTCAGTGGCGAATACAGTGATCGTGACTGGTCTTTGCCTTCTCATTTTCTTGTCACATTCTGCTCATTTTTAAGCAAATTGTTTCTGATATTTTCTAATTGGAGTTGTTTTATATTACTCAGGCATTTTCTCATTCAACAGACACTAGTACCCCTATTCACTAGGATATATGTATACATGCATCATAGAAATGCAGTAAAGTCTCTAAATCTTAAAGGCCAGCTACAGTGTCTCTTTAGAACTGACAACTATACTGCATTTTAAGTAAAACTAAAATAACTGCATCTTTAATTTAGCCATTCAGTGTATTGTGGTTTTCTTACATGATCATTTTACTGAAATTAGGGTGTCATTTTCTTCTTTAGGGAATAACCTCTGGTACTATTTAATTCTTAAAAAGCCTCTACTTTTTTTTAAACTGTAACTGGGATTGAGGAAAAGGTTAAAAGGAAACTTAAGGAGAAAAAATTACTTAATAACAAAATTTACTTAAAAAAATACTTAACAAAATTTACTTAACAACAAAAATAACTTAAACTACAGAGTGTAAAAAAAACAAACTAGTTTTACTCTTTTGCTTCTTTTCTATTAGGGTATTTATGGGCTATTGTTAACTTAGATATGCACACTATAGGATTTATTTCTATCTAAGGCAAAAACACATTCAATTTGTTATGCATTGATTTGAGAAATTAGATACTCTTTAGAAACTTCAATGAGAACTCTTTGACAGTAATTAACATTACTAGTTTTGTGAGATAGGTCTTATTTGCAAAAAGCTGGAAAACTAAGTAAAATTTTTCAACACAGTTTCTGCAAAATTCATAATAATTTGTAGTGTCATTTTATCTCACTAAACAGGGAAAGAAACAAAATGACTAAAAAAATTTGCATAAATAGCATTTCAAAGCAGCAAGTATCTTGTGATTCATAGCATCTCTCTTCATACTCCACTACAACAAAACACTTTCAAGTCTTTTAACAAACATACAAAAAACTCCCTCAAAAACCTATCTCAACTAATATCTACATTTCAACTTCTATCTAAGAGGTCGATGGCAAAGTTTTCTACTCTATAAAGTTATATAATTAGTACCTTAAATTATTTTTGACCTGCCCACTTAGAAAAGCAATTTTTTATATCTTTTTTTTTTTACTTTTAAATAGAAGAAAAAATTACTCTTGAGAACTTCTTTCTACTATAAGCCTGACAGAATTTCATCAGTAATTAACTGTACCTTTTTTTTTTTTGTGGGGACAACACTGCCAGCATAACTGAAGAATGTCCCTTGTTGGTTACAAATATCTGCATGTTTGTGTGTATACCAAAGAATCACGGCTACTGTATTAACTCGGATACAGTACAAGTTCAGTTGAAAACTTTTTCCTTAATTACCACACTGCTGGGTCATAGTTCACCCTATATTCTTTGACCACCAACATATCCTCTTGGTATTTTACATAGGTGCTCTTCTTCGCCTTTCTTCTTTAAGCTATACTCAGTGCACTAGCAAAACAGATTAATGAGTAATAAAATGTCTTTAAGTTAGTATGAAAGAGCTACTTTGAATACGCAAAAAATAGGGAAAATAAAAGAGGCAAAAACATATTGTCTGTTCTGTAAGGCATAAAACCTAAAATAAATTAGCCAAAATGCTAGGAATATGGAGCCAGTCCTCTTGTGATTTTCATGTACCTGCAATATTATACAATGGGGTGACATAAACACTTCCAAAACAATGTTACCATTTCAATTTCAATTCTCCACACTTGTAGAGTTACTTGAAAGTCCATTTTCTTTGTAACTGTGAAGAAACAGAGGTAAGAGAACTTGACAGACTGGACTGATTTCTAAATGTTATGCAGAGAAGTAAAACAGAGAAAGTTCTTGGTCCAAAAGTTCCAAATTACCCGAGTCTTTTCCAGTTCATCACCACTCAGCTCTGTTTAAAATTTAACCTGGTATCACATGGTTCAGATGCTACAGTTCATTTTTAGGTTCTCACACTGGTCTCTTGATCTTGCTGCCATTGATTCAAAACCTGAAGCTTTAGCTGTCAATCATACTGCAGCTTCAGTTGTTTGGATATCTGAAAAAGCATCTTTTTGTTGTGGGGTTTGTTATGGGAAATATCTGTATAAAATAATTTGTGCTGGAAATAAAGTAATATAAAGAAAACAGAAAAAAGGAACAAAGATGGATTCTGGGAAAGCTGGTTGGCATCTGAGAAGGGACAGACAGCAGAGAGAGAAATCAACAACTGAAAGAGACATCGCAGCCACGTAGATGAGCCATCAGGACAGCCTAAGACCGGGAACACCTGCACGATGTCTGATTGCATCTAAGATGGTTTCTCGGAAATCTCATCTGTTCATCAGCTCAGCCCGGAAACCTATTCAGGAGACTTGGAACCCCAAAAGGAGACACATGAATATACAATTCATGGAGAGGTGGACAAAGAAACCCTGCCCCGGGACAAATAAAACATATAAAACTGGACTCTTGGTGATGGGACTTTGTGAACAGAAGGGGGACAGGTGCAATAGAGGCCTGTCCAGGGTTCACCCAGTATCAATCCCGGGATCAAAACTGACCCTTTTTGTGGCTTTCTTTTTTTCCGTGTTCGCTGTTACATGAAAATAAATTTTATTTTTATTTTTCAATTTTCGGCTATTTCATTTATAACAGCATTAAATAACTATCTTTCCTATTTTGCAATGGTAAAGATATACCTTTTAACATTCATCTTTATTTACTTCATAAACAACAGCTTCATAATTCAAACATTCCTTCTTAGGGTGTTACTTTCAGACTTTCACACACATCTTATTCATGGCATTTGAGTATTAATTTTGTTAGAAAAATTCTGAATAACGAAAAATTTCAATCTCATCTATAATCCCTTCTTCTTTTTCCTCACTACATTCCTTAAACTTCCAATTGCTTTCTATCAAACACCAGAACTCTCACCCCTCTCCTGACTCCAATCTCTTGTTCCATCAAAACTACTCCCTCTTACTTCCAAGGTCACTTCTCCCCTCTTCCCTTTATCTCGCAGTTACTTTCTCAGGCAATTCTAGTGCTCCTAAGAGCTTCTAAACAACTGTTATAAATATGGTGAGCCGAATCAAAATTAAAAAAAGATCAATTTTATTTGCTCGCTATTGTGAATTTAAATACAGAAAAGAAATAAAAACACAACAAGAAAAAGACAAAATTGCAATGAAACAGATAACAACCACAGCCACAACAAAGATCAAATTCGATCGAATTGGGAGGCGAACACTGGGCTGGCCCGCGCCAGGTCCCCCTGTCATTCGGCCCACTGTCCTGCTTTTAGGGTCCATTTTTTATACTTTTTATTTCCCTCCAGGCAGGGTTTTTCCTTTGTTTGGGGCAGGATTATGAGATTCATAGTTCTTCCTTTTTGGATTCAAACTTCTTCCTGAGTGGAATCAGAATGGTGCCTGTGGATTAACTGGAAATTTTATTGATATTGAGAGTGAAGCCTCTTCACCAGACGGGGATGGTTATTGGAAGCCGAGGGATGGGTATTGGAAGCTGAAGCTGTCTCGGAGCTGGTGTTTGGGTGATTTGGTTGCGGAGACACAGCTGAAGTCCTCTCTTCAAATGCAGATTGGGGCAACATTCCTCAGTCCATCAAGTCCTCATGTGTCTTTGGCCTATTCCTATAACCTGCAATTCTTTAATTTCTCATGCCCAGATTAATATACAGTGTCTATTTACAACAATTCCTCCCCCTTTTAAATGTAACTATATTGATCTGGGCAAAGGTACAAAAAAACTTCATTTATTTACATTTTCAATCTCGCCCTCCCTTTAAACATACACGAAAATAAACAACATTTACAAGTCATCCCATTGATCTGAGTCCCCTTCTTCATTGTGAGAGGGCTCACAGTAGTCCTTTCGAAGTCTCACCTCCTTCTCAAACCTGTCTAAAATCCTTGCTGCTTTTATTTTTCTGTTTTCCGGTGAGGGGGAAGGGTTTGGTGTTAGAGGGAGTTGATCCTTTTTCAATGTAAATTTTGGAGTGATTGTTGGTCTTTTGCCCCGAGCAAAGGACCAAACCTTCAGGATCAGGTATCTCAGGCCCAGCAAGCCTATGATTAATACTGTGGCTTGTTCCCACCAGGCTCTGTCCCAAAATTTTGGTTCTCCCCAAGTGGAATCCCACTTCTGGATGGGGACGTGAGCCACCCTCCTAATTTCAGCGGCCAAATGGTTGATAGCATGGGCATAGTCTTTGACCTCGTGATAGCATTCTGAGCGATTGAGCACCTCACACACCCCCTTTTGCTGTTTCAACAAATGATCCAGGGCCATTCGGTTCTGATGAACCTGGGCTTTCAATTGGGTGTGTTGTTCTGCCAGCAATTCCAGAGCACTCAGCGTGCAGTTGAGTACTTTCTCTAGTGAGGCTTGAAGCCTGATTACAAAAGAATTTTGTGTGGTGATGGGCAGTCCTAACTTTCGGTATTGTGCCACCAGTGAGCTATAGTGCTCTTCTATGGTGTACAATCGGTGTTGCTCTAATTTGGTTTCAGGGTCCAATCCTTCCTTGTCTTGGGTGAAACAGAATGTTTTGCCGTATTGCAAACAAATCCCGTCATCCCATTGGTCTATGAAATCCAAGATGATGGGCTCAGCACCTTGGGGGGGGATCCTCATACTTGAGGTTTCTTCCAACCCAATATACTTTCTCCCCCATTACACACATTTCCAATCTTTCTGTATCAGAACAAACATCATTCACCTGGTGGTATCCTACAAAAACAGATGCTGGTTTTCCCTTGCTCCACACCGTTTAGTTACATTGAGTGCAGACAGGGATCTGGGGAATTAGCTCCAGGTCTATGTTTCGAGAGGAGTGAGCCTCATCCTTCCCGTCTCTGGGTCCTGCTTCCATATCAAAGCAAATGATTTTACCTTTATTCTGGCAAATTTTATACTGAATGCCTCTGTACATACATTGACCCTGAGGCATCAAGCATTCCAGCGGGAGCTTCTCGGAGGTGGTTCGCCCCCTGTGGACGAATATCATACACTGTCGGCATTCCCCTTCAGGGGAGTGGGGGTCAGAGACATAATTCCCTGCCCCCTCACTGATCACGAGGCTCAGGACTAGCAGGGCTATCCATGGGCATGTCCCTCTGCCTGGGCCTCCACCCGTTAGGGAGTTCCCAACGGCGGGCTTGGAATTCTTCTCGGCAGCAGGGAAATTCCTCTGGAATTCCCCCTGTCCTGACCTCGAATCTCCGTTTATATATGTCCCATCTGCTGAGCTTGACAGGGTCTGCCATACAGGGAACCCTGTTGGTCCTCTGGCATTCCTTCCCCAGTATCTTGGCCTTTGTGTGGAATTTGCCATGGATACCGAGGTCCAATATCACTACCCACTCGTATGACCCCCTTTTGATGAGCCCCAGAATTTGAGCAGCGTTCAGAGCTAAGTTGGTTAGTCTCAACTCCTCTCGGACCTTCCCAGTGAGGAATCAGAGAAACCTCTTTCCAGGACCGGACCAGGACTTCATCTCCAGGTTTAATTTTGTGAATGGGAAATCCCAAGGAGATATTCTGGGTGATCAGTCCTTGGGTCCGAAGGTCTTGGAGGTGCTGGTTTAAAGCTATCAAATATGGTTGAATTTGCCCTTCCTCCACAGTGGGGTGCCCCACTGGCATCCCGTGTTGGTAGGGCATTCCATATAACATTTCAGACAGTGAAATTCCGGTCTCTGAGTTTGGCATGGTCCTAATATTTAAAAGTGCCAATGGTAGACATTTCACCCATGATAATTTTGTCTCTATCATTAATTTCGCTAGTTGTGCCTTTAAAGTCTGATTCATTCTCTCTACCTGTCCAGATCTCTGGGGGTGCCAAGGGGTATGAAAATCCCATCTGATCCCCAATGCTTCAGTGGTTAATTTGATGATTTTGGAGGTAAAGTGTGTGCCCTGATCTGAATCGATGTAATGAATTACTCCGAATCGGGGAACAATTTCTTCTAGTAGAATTTTTGACACCGTGTGAGCATTAGCTCGGGCACAAGGGAAAGCCTCTACCCAATGGGTCAGCCTATTGACCATCACCAGCAAATACTTATACCTTCCTACCTTAGGCAATTCAGTAAAATCCACCTGGACCCTCTCAAAGGGTCGGTAGGCCAGAGGCCAACCTCCCAGCAAGGTCTGTTTGGATTTTACTCGATTTATCTTCTGGCAGGTGAGGCATCCCTATACCTCCCATTTGGCCAATTCGTAAATTCCCTTACATCCAAAGTATCTTAAAAATTGCTCCGCCAAAGCTCTGGACCCCCAATGAGTCTGCTGATGCAACCTCTTTAAAAGTTTTTGAGTATATTCTTTTGGCAGTAATTCCCTCCCATACGGTAGTTTCCATTTGTTCCCCTCTAATTTTCCCCCAATCTTTTCACACCCATCAATTTCCTCCGCCGTTGGTTGTGGGACATACTCAGGGGTTTCCCCTTTGTCAAACTCCTGGGTGCTAATTGTCATCAGTGCCGCTTTTTTTTGCTTCTGTGTCAGCCCAATGATTTCCCTAGATTCTGAATTGTTTCCCCTTCTGATGACCTTTAATATGTACCACTGAAATGGTCTCCGGTTCCCGTATAGCTTCTAAAATTCGTTTGATAATTTCCCCATGCACCAAACATTTCCCGTGAGAGCTAATTAGACCTCTCTCATCCCAAATTTTCCCAAAAGTATGTACCACTCCAAAGGCGTATTTTGAATTGGTAAAAACCCATCCCCTTTTCCCTTTCAGCCTTTCCAGTGCTCTGAGTATAGCATAGAGTTCACAAGCCTCAGCCGACCAGCCCGGGCTGAGGGGTCCTGATTCCACCACTTCCCCAGATTTCCCATCTACAATACCATACCCTGATTTTCTTTTTCCCTCTACTACCCTGGAAGATCCATCCACGAACCATTTTTCTCCCTCCTCCAATTCTTCTTCTTCCAGGTCAGGCCTGATTTTCATCTGCAGTTCTATAAATTCTGTGCAATCATGAACAATCCCTTCCAAAGCCTCCCCGAAAAGAAACTGAGCTGGATTTAGGGCGGGGGTCGTGTGGAGTTCCAGTTCCGGAGAATGTAGTAATATAGCCTCATATTTGAGGAGTCATGCATCAGTGAGCCATTTGTCTGCTTTTTGCTGAAGGATTCCCCTTACATTGTGTGGGGAATACACCACCAAGGGGGCCCCAAAAGTGACTTTTCTCACCTCTTCTACCAACAAAGCCACTGCTACAATAGCTTGGAGGCAAGTAGGCCACCCTCGGCTGACTGTATCAAGTAATTTTGAGACATAACCTACTGGTTTCTTGTGTCCTGCCCAATCCTGGGTAAGAACCCCATGCGCAGTATGATTGCTGACATTCACAAACAATTGGAAAGGTCTCCTCACATTGGAGACACTGAGCACTGGAGCCGAAATTAATACATTTTTCAGACTCTGAAACTCCTTGTCATCATTTTCAGTCCATTTTAGTCTAGCCGTGGTTAATTTCTCATACAAAAACTTCACCTTCTCACTGTACCCGTCTATCCATTGCCTGCAGTACCCAAAAAGACCAAGAATTTGCCTGACTTCCCGTTTTGATTGAGGAGCAGGGAGAGCCACAATGCCGGCCACACGCTCCGGGTCCAATTTCTATTTCCTTTCCGTCAGCCAATGCCCCAAATATTTTACCTCTGGCTCGGTGAACTGAAGTTTAGGTTTTGAAACTTTCAGCCCCTTAACCTCCCAAGAAGTTCAGCAGTTCAATCGTGCAATCCCTCACAGTCTCCTCTGTCGGACCAGCCACCAACAGATCATCCACGTACTGTAACAATTTTGTCCCTTCACTCAGGGTAAACTGGCTTAGTAAATGCTCCAAGGCCGGCCCAAATAAATTAGGCGAATCCACAAAGCCCTGGGGAAGGGTCGTCCAGCGGAGTTGCTGGCTCCGGTGGGTTTCAGGATCAGTCCATTGAAAGGAAAAATAGTCACGGCTCTCCTCAGCCAGGGGGCACGTCCAAAATGCATCTTTCAAGTCAATTACACTATACCAGGTGTCTGTTGGGGAGAGGCGGTTAAGAAGGGTATAGGGATTCGCTACCACAGGGAACTTTGTCCGAGTCCTTGAGTTAACTGCTCGGAGATCTTGTACCAGTCTATAGTTTCCATCAGGCTTTTTAATTGCCAAAATTGGGGTGTTGTGACTGGACATGCAAGGTTCCAATGTTCCTTTCTGTATCAAATCATCTATAATAGGTTTCAACCCCTTCCTTCCATCCAGAGACATAGGATATTGCTTTATCCTGATGGGGTTGTTAGGGTCTTTTATTTCTACCTGTATCGGTTCTATATCTAATTTTCCCGCCTCCCCCGGGGTATGCCAAACCTTCTTATTAATGTTTTCCTCATCCTGAATAGTTAGCTTATACAAACTAACTATTAATTGGGAGTCCTGGACAATTAGGTTAATTCCTAGTATAAGGATCAGGTCTCTTCCCAGAAGGTTGTATTCTGCCTCCTCTGCCTCCTCCACTAATAGTAGGTTTCCCAAACAAATCTTAGTCTTAGACTCAATTAACACATTCTTGATTATCGGTGCTCTGAAGGGAATTCCTTTTGCTCCTACTACTAGTATGGTTTCCCTACTCTTGTCACATCCAGTGGGTAATTTTTGCACCGTGGACCTTTCTGCCCCTGAGTCCACTAGAATGGTAATTTCTTCCCCTTGGGGACCAATTTTCAGGGTTAACAAGGGCTCTTTAGATGTTCGGGTCCCCAGAAGAAAAAGCCCCTGACACCCCTAATCCTCTTGAAAGACTTGCTCATCCTTGATTCTTTTAAAACAATCTTTTTTTCAAGTGGCCCTTTTTCTTGCAATGAAAACATTCAATGTCCTCTTTTGTTCCTCGGGAGCCCTTTTCAGAATGGGTCTGACTTTTCCCCTGACCCGTCTTGGCTTGGTTCGGTTTCCCCTTAGCCGGGGGTCAATCCTGCTTTTGGGCTTCTCTAACAGCTGCCACCATCACCCGAGCCTGGATCTTGTTCCTTTCCTCCTCCCTTCTCATATATACTTTCTGGGCTTCCCTCAACAGTTCTTGTAATTCCCTCTCCTGCCAATTCTCTATCTTCTCTAATTTTCTCCTGATGTCCTCCCAGGATTTTGCCACAAACTGAGTTTTGAGCAGGACCTCCCCAACAGGGAAGTCAGGATCGGTCCCTGAATAGATTTGCAGACCTCTCCTCAGATGCTCCAGCCATTCACTCGGAGATTCGTCTTTCCCTTGGCATTCCCCCAAATTCTTACTGATATTTTGTCCACGAGGGACCGCTTCCCGAATGCCCTGAATTATTATGTTCCGGACATCAACCATGCTACGTCTGCCTTCCTCAGTCTGTGGGTTTCATCTGGGGTCAAGATCGGGCCATTTCTGTTCCCCCCGATCCCCTTGGGGGTTCCGTCTCTCCCATTCCCAGATTCCAGCCCTCCTAATCATATCTCTCTCCTCAGTGTTAAACAGTGACCTCATGATAGAATGTAAATCCTCATAATTATAGATGCTAGTTCCTAAAAATTCATCCAGCCCATCTGCGACCCCTAGTGGGTCATCCATCAGCTTTCCCATCTCCCTCTTGAAAGCCCTTACATCTGCGGTGTTGAGAGCAACATTCACAAATCCTATCATTCCCGATGCCATTGGCACTTCCCTTAACGGGAAAAGGGAGGAAGGGCCCTCATCACTCTCATCTTTCCTAGTTCTATGCCTTGTCATTGGGGGAGAATAAGAAATCTTTGCCTGGGGACCCAATTTTCCTGTCCCTTTCTGGGGTTCTGGGAGCCCTGCCCCTTGTGGTTTTGCCCTGCTCTCAGCAGGCACGGGAGGGGTTAACCAGGAGGCTATCGCCTTACCAGTTGGGGGAGGGGGTGCCCATTCCTGGGGCCACGGCGGAGCAGTTGCTCCATGGTGAGAAAACGCTGTTTCTCTTGCCGCGGTCACAGGGAAGGCTGGGGGAGGGAGATTATCCAGTGGGTCCCACTTGTCATTCTGCCCTTCCACTCCCGACTTTGATTTCACTGGGTACAAACTCGTCCTGGGCTCCCAGATCTCGGCATATAATTTCTCTTCCCATTGCTCTGGTCTTTCTTTGGCCACGAACCGATTTAGGGCTTTACCGACCCACGGTTCAAATGTTCATAACACTGGCCAGACCAGGTGGTCCCTGATTTCCTTTCCTCCCCAAACCTCGGTACAATAATATGCCACCTTTTCTTTGGACAACTTCCTCCTCTGAGGACAGTCTGCCCAGTTTTCCAGGATCCACCCCAATGGACTCTCTCTGGGTATTTTCAGGATTTTTCCTTGCTCTTTCCCATGGGACTTAGTGTTTTCCTGACCCATATATATCTGACTTACCTTTCTTCGGCTGCACTCGGCCCCTTGTACCCTCAGGGCTGAATTTGCTTACCAGCTGATCAGGTCCTCTTCGGTACTGGCTTCCCAGCGAGCTGTCTGAGGTTTTCCCAGAGAAGACTTGCTCTGATCCGCTCGGTAAGTTCCTTGGGCTACCCTAGCCCTAGAGCTAAGAGGCTTACCAGTCTCGAACTCAAAAAAGACATACCCTTTTCTCTTAGCCCCCCGTGGCCGACCCTCTGAACCTCCCCAGGCCCAGAAGTTGCCGAGTGTGAGGAGTGTTTTTCCCGAATCTTTCGCTTCCCTCTCGGCCGACCGCTTCCCTCGTGGGAGAGCGGAACTGCGGCTATGTCGAGGACCACACTTGCTTCGTGAAAATTTCACATCTCTCAACACGCGTCCAGCCACACCTCACTCAACCACGAATACTTACAGCTCCTTTTCCCCGTGGGTTCTTTGTGCACGTAGAGTTTTGTGAGTGAAAAATCTGGCCGCAGCCCCAGGACAGTCCCTCCTTTGGGCTGCCTGCGAGTTCTCAGTCTTTGGACTCGAGTTCCCCCTTTGCTGTGCCTTTTTCTTTTTTAGAAAAAAATTTTGTTCTACAATCAGTCTCACTGAGCCCCTTACACCGTCGGGCCGCTAAAAGTTAGCGGGGCACCTCCCGAGCAGCGTGGAGCTCCCGTGAAAAAACACAATTGTATCACTTCGGGGTTTCACCAATTCTGTTATAAATATGGTGAGCCGAATCAAAATTAAAAAAAGATCAATTTTATTTGCTCGCTATTGCGAATTTAAATACAGAAAAGAAATAAAAACACAACAAGAAAAAGACCAAATTGCAATGAAACTGTCACGGCCGAAGGTGGGGAAGCAGAGACATCATCAATATGATGGGTAAAAAATGCTTCATTTATTGCAGGCTCACAGCGATTAATATACACAAGCTAATCCCGTACATGCGATCACGCAGCAAACACGGCTTTCTTATTGGTTTCCAGCCCAAGGCACGCGGCAAGCAGGCAGCAATAGCTCAATTTAGTTGGTTGGCTTGCATATACACATATCTCGCTTTATCTTGCTTTGTGGTCTGCACATCCCGCTTTGGTATCTTGCAGCTGTTCACTTTTTACTAAACTCCGCATAATTCTCTTGGCTTCCCCTTTCCCAAGGTCATAGTGACACTCATATTCTCCTGTACACATTCTGTACCGTAAATGCTCCAACATCTCCCCCTCCTTTTTCAAATAAAGCTTGAGTAATTGTATGTATTCGGTTCATCAGACATTGCAATAAACAGGGCCCAAAAATACAAATAACTCCAAGCAACAAAATTGGTCCAGCAACCACCTTTAACACATCCCCAAACCATCCTCCAAGACCTAGCCTCTGTAACCATCCATCTAAACCTAGGCCTGTTTCTTGCTGTAATGCGTGCAGCCCTTCTTTAAGCTTTCTTAATTTATTCTGAATAGATTCTCCATGGT
>VZDJ01000544.1:54485-68480 GCA_008694505.1 Cyanoderma ruficeps | reverse complement strand
CATCCGTTAATGGCATTCACATGCCGCTCCTGCACAACTCGCTTGCAGCCTCCGCATCTAATAGCTACTAAGTCGCAGAGGTTGCCATTACATCCGCAGCACAACTGCGTAATTTGAAAGCATCGCTTTCTCCTCTCCTGTGTCCAAGTTTCTAAGATAAGAGAGAATTCAACGTCCTCCCAACGATCGCAAGTTAGGGTGCCTTGCACAAGATTCAGCTGCTTTTCTATTCCTCGGCAGAAGGGGGCAAGTCTACGGTAGGTTCTGGCTCGTCGACGTGCCTCGACATCTGCATCCAGGGACGCACCCACTTCGCCGGTAGCCACCGTGGCTGAGATGTTCCTGTAACGACACAAGCATAGCCTTTTCCCCATGTGAGTAATTTGCTGCTATGTCCCGCCCAACCCCCTTTTTGTGGTTCCCATATTTCCACCAACACCTCCCACTGAGTTAGGTCCTTTGGGTTAAAGCAAAAATGCAGTTCCATGGGTGACTGGGAGTCATCCCCCACAGGATTTTTCCAGTTCAACACATAGCACGTTTTCATTAACGCGTTTTGTGGGGAGAGCTCCCCCTCTTTTCTCAAAGTGACTGCGAGTCGCTTCACATCCTGGTGGCGTCGTTCTATGATGGCTTGTGCCGTACTATTGTACGGAATACCCGTCTTATGCTGCACTCCCCAGGCTTGTAGAAAAGCCTTGCAGGCTTGACTAGTGTAAGCAGGCCCGTTGTCAGTTTTTATGATCTGTGGGAGTCCCAACGCCGCAAAGGCAGTTAACCAATGCTGTTTCACATAAGTAAAAGCCGTGGAGGGTGCGGCGGTCGCCCACACGGCTCTACTGCAGGTGTCAACAGTGACATGCACATGACGCAAGCGTCCAAAAGAGGAGATCTCAGTAACGTCGGATTGCCAAACTCCTCTTGGTTGCAGGCCCCGAGGGTTGGTTCCGCCTGCTTGTAGGGGAGGGATTCGGGCACAGTCAGGGCATGCGGCAATGATGGCGCGGGCTTGCGCCCTGGGTATGCGAAACTCCTTTTGCAGCACCTTGGCAGACTGATGAAAAAACTGATGCGAGTCACTGGCATCTTTTATAGATGTGAGAGGTTGAGCCAATGCAGATACAGGCTGAGAAACTGCCTTGTCAATGACGGCATTGCCTTCTGCAAAAATACCGGGCAAATTGGTATGACTTCTGATATGAGTGCACCATAAGAGTTGGTGTCGATGATCAAGTAATGCAACAAGACTAATGAGCAGATCTTCAATGTCAGGGTTGCCTACATGACCCAGAATTGCATGGTCCAGTCGGTTAATCAGGCCTGCTGCATAAGCTGAGTCAGTGACCAAATTTATAGGGGAGGTTGGAAAGAGCTGCAAGGCCAAAACAACTGCTTTGAGTTCAAGTACCTGCACTGATACCCCAGTAAATGATAGGATGTGTTTCTGCCATTTGTCCGCCTGCTTCCATGCACAGCCATATCTGCCAGTTCGGCCGCTGGCATCTGTGAATACAGTGGTACCCCCTTCTATGGGTTGGAGAGTAATTTTTGGCTGTTCCTTTATCATCAAGTTCGTTTTGAATAACGGATGTGATGGATAATGTACTGACAGTGGTATCCCGATAGTAGCCAAAGCAAAGGCAGGGGACTCCTGCATCCACATAGGTAGAAGATCAGCAGTCTTCCAAGGGACATACACAACACTGGGGTCACGTCCAAAAACTTGTCGCACTCGTGTTCTTGCCTTTAATAACAGCCTTCCTATATGATCAAGAAATGGCTCCACAGACGATGATGGTCTCATAGGAGGAAATACCCATTCCAGCACGTAGGTTGTTTGCCTCACAGTTTGAATGATTACCGCGGAGCGATATTCCTGGGGTCCATACATGGCGACTGCCAAGTCATAGTCAGGTTGGTAACGATAGCACTGTTGGAGGGACAGCTTATTTTCTACCTGCTGCACAGCTGTTCTTGCTGCTTCAGTAAGAGCTCGTGGCTGTGAGGGGTCAGTAGAGTTTCATAAGAGACTTACTAAGGGCTCTAGATCTTGGTTAGTTAGGCCACACCACATGCGAAGCCATTGCAAATCTCCCACTAATCGTTGCACATCATTAACTGTGTAAATTTCTGTGTGTAGCTGCATCTTGCTGGGTTGAATCCTAGTATCCGTGACAGTCATACCTAGATAGGTCCAAGGAGCCTTGCGCTGAATCTTCTCAGGAGCTATGGTTAATCCAAAGGCTTGCAACTGCTGTGACAGCTCACATTCTGCTGCCTCTGGCAACTCTGTGGGTGTGGCTACTAGGATATCATCCATATAGTGGTACACCAAGGCCTCCGGATGTCTGCTTTTCCAAGGCCTTAATGCCGGGTCTACATAAAACTGACAAATAGTAGGGCTGTTGCACATTCCTTGGGGAAGGACTGTCCACTCATACCTGGCGGCAGGTGCACTGTTGTTTATCTGAGGGACAGTAAAAGCAAAACGCTCCATATCGTCTGGGTGTAGTGGAATAGAGAAAAAACAGTCTTTCAAATCAATTATCAACAGTGACCAATTTTTTGGTAACGCTGAGGGGGACGGCAACCCAGGTTGTAAAGCTCCCATTGGCTTCATGACAGCGTTTACGGCCCGCAGATCATGCAAAAGTCGCCATTTCCCTGACTTCTTTTTAATCACAAATATCGGAGTATTCCACTGACTGACAGAGGGTCGAATATGGCCCAGTCTTGCCTGTTCTTCAACCAAATCTTGCAGGGGCTCTAGTTTGTCCTTGGGAAGCGGCCACTGGGCCACCCATACCGGCTCGTCAGTTTGCCATTGAAGTTTCATAACGGGCAGGCCTTGCTTCCCAGCAGCCGCTACTAAAAAGGCGTGGCGCTCAGTGAAAGACCCCACTGAGACATTATGTCTCTCCCCAGAATCCACAAGGTAGTGTGCATCACGTACGGTTTTACGCGGCCTTCTCTGCCTTCCTTGACATCTCTGAAGACACACCACCGAGTGCTTTGGTGCGTCATGGCTTCTCCTACGATGCCATTAATGGGGGTTTGAATTGGCACAAGAGGCCAAGATGGCAGCCAGGCCATCATGGGCAAGATAGTGATGTCTGATCCTGTGTCCAACAGGAGTTCTGGCCTTTTCCCGTCTGGTAACAATATTTCGGTGGGCGTTGTGATGCCTGGCATGGTGATCTGTACTGTCCTTTTTGGCCGGTCCTGAGAGATGACCATTGTAAAGAGTGAGAGAGGCCCTGTCGAAGTGGCATCCATGCTGCCAAACCCTTCGGCCCCTCTGTGCTGGGGTAGCGCACGCGGTACTTGTGGGAAAAAGGGGACTAATTGCGCAATTCTACTTCCTTTTGGTATGGTGACTGGTGGCTTAAAAGCCTTTACCATGATTTTTATAACTCCAGTAAAGTCTGCATCAATCAATCCTGGTAAAACAAAAATGCCTTGTCGGCTAGCAGAAGAACGCCCGATTAATAAGGCAGCTAATCCACTTCCTAAAGGTCCTGACATAGTCGAGTCTACCACCTGTACATCTTCGTTGTTCAAGACTACAGTGCTTGCCAGGGCCAAATCGACTCCGGCGCTTCCCCTTGTTGCGGCGTGCAGTTCGTGGAGGCAGCCATGCTGCGAAGATTGGTCTGCGCTCGGGCCGCGGCTGCGGAGGTTTCCCGAATTCCCTAGAGGGGTTCCATCTTTTTTGAAGCGAGAGCGGAACTCTTGTGCCTTATGTCCAAATTTGTTGCACTTCTTGCAGGTACCGTCAAAAACTCCTGATGGCCCTACTGGGGCTCTTCTTTGTCTTTCCGGGCAATTCTTTTTAAAATGCCCAGGTTTGCCACACAGGTAACATCCTGTAGGGCCGGGACCACGATCTCCTCGTCCCTGCGAATTCTGCTGCTTCAGTGCTACCACCAGGGCTGATGCGTGAATTCGAGCTTTCTCTTTTTCCTCCTCCCATGGGGCTCGAGCACAGACCTCAACCATCTGTACAATGGTTGCCGCAGGATTCAACGTGGCTAACAGTCTCTTACAAGCAGAATTTGCGTTCTGAGGTATAATCTCCTTAACCATCACATCCTTCATCTCTTCGGGCACATTTGGCGCGGCTTCTACTGCCCCTTTAACCTTATCCACAAAGCTCAAAAAAGACTCCTGTTCTCCTTGGGTGATTTTCAGGTATGGCGGGTTAACTTTCCCAATTTGCGGCAAAGCCATGAATGCTTCAAGTGCTGCGGCTTTTGACTGTGCAAGTACCCTGTGTGGAAGAGCCGCCTGTCTTTGAGGATCTCGATATATACCAGTTCCCATTAGCTGTTCCAAAGTGGCTAAATGGAGTGGGTCCCCATCGGGCAGCCGAATGTTGTCTAGCTGTTTTTCTTCTAAACGCTCTTGCCATTTAGTAAGAAATAAGGTAAACATTGTGGGACCTAATATCAGTTCCATTAGCAGACGAATATCGGTGGGCATCAATTCTGCATATTTACAAAAGGCTGATACCTGCTTCTTCACCAAGGGGTTGTTAATTCCATAAGCCAAAATAGACTGCTGCAACTTGTTCAACACATTCCAGTCCAGAGGTATCCATTCCGGCCCATTCTGTGAAGCGACCACCGGTGCAGCCAGTAATGGTGTAAACACAAAATCTCCTGCAAGCTCGGCGTTTGTCACCACTCCTCTCCATCTTTTGGTAACGTCAAATGTGGGATCTCTGGGGGGTTCTGGTGCTGTCTGTTGGCGTCTCGGTTCCATGTCTCGTCTTGATTGGTTATATGCCCTGTCTCTAACATCAGGATCTCTACCCGTCTCCCGCAGTTTTGCTCGCATTTCCTCAATACGGCGTCGTTCGGGCTGCGTAAGCCCTTGTCCGGGCCCATAATTGTACCGCAAGTGATCATTTAACTCGTCTATCCCCATCTCTCCTTCTGCTGCATAGTCAATCAACTGCAGTCTCTGTAACTTAGATAACTCCTTATACTCAGGAATCGCGCCGCTTGACGTAACCAGCTCTTATCCTGCTGATCAAGCTGTTTTTCGATATTTTCCAAACCTTCCTTTAATGCCCTCGCGGCTCGTTGATATGCAGCAGCTCGCATAGGCTTGTCTGCGTTTCCATCAATCCTTTTCATTTCAGAAAGAATTTTCTCCATGACGTTCTTTTAAGCTTGTAGCAATCTGCCCAGTTCTGGCGACTCTGTGGTCTCAGTCGGCAAGGGAACTCTTTCTGGCTGGGTGTCCATGGGCTCAGGCAGGGGAGGTGCGCTGGGGTCTATGCTCTGCGGTGCAGAGGGTTCCTTAGGTGTCTCTGGGTTCTACGGTGGGATGATATCGTCAAAAGCACCTTTGAATCCCGCTGGTGCTACCACTGGGGGTACAGGCAGAGCAGAGTCTCCCCAGCCATCATCGTAGCCCTTCGCTTGCTCCTCCTCTTGCTCTGCTTCTTGCAGGGTGCTTTCTTCCTCCGGACTTAAATCATCTCCAGGTCCATCAGTGATTGCTGATTGTAGTGCCTTAGCTACTTCTGCATCTGCATGTACCTGCTCTATTACCAGTCTCACTTCCCGGTAAGTTTTTGCCATCTGCTTACTGCCCTTGGAGCCCGTCTGTACGCTCTCCCATAACTCCCGTCCAATCTTTTGCCAGGCTGCCAAGTCAAACACTTGCCCAGTAGAGTCCAACAGCCCGTGGCGCCAACACCAAAAAAGCAAGTCCACTAAATCCTGACGATTTATCTTACGTCCTGTTGTAGACGCGACCTTCAGCAACCCATCCACGGTTGCCTTTTCCAAAGCTGTCATAACAGCATTCCCCATCCCGAATCCAGACCTCAGTCTGCCTGACTCACCGGTCAGCCGTGGCCACACTGCTTCTTTATTTTAATTGCCGCCTCTCTCGGGCGCCGGGATGGTCCACCTTCTCTCTCGTCCATCTGGAGTCGACTCTCTATCCCGTCCTCGGGATCACGTCGCGGTCACCAGGATGTCACGGCTGAAGGTGGGGAAGCAGAGACATCATCAATATGATGGGTAAAAAATGCTTCATTTATTGCAGGCTCACAGCGATTAATATACACAAGCTAATCCCGTACATGCGATCACGCAGCAAACACGGCTTTCTTATTGGTTTCCAGCCCAAGGCACGCGGCAAGCAGGCAGCAATAGCTCAATTTAATTGGTTGGCTTGCATATACACATATCTCGCTTTATCTTGCTTTGTGGTCTGCACATCCCGCTTTGGTATCTTGCAGCTGTTCACTTTTTACTAAACTCCGCATAATTCTCTTGGCTTCCCCTTTCCCAAGGTCATAGTGACACTCATATTCTCCTGTACACATTCCGTACCGTAAATGCTCCAACATGAAACAGATAACAACTACAGCCACAACAAAGATCAAATTCGATTGAATTGGGAGGCGAACACTGGGCTGGCCCGCGCCAGGTCCCCCTGTCATTCGCTCCACTGTCCTGCTTTTAGGGTCCATTTTTTATACTTTTTATTTCCCTCCAGGCAGGGTTTTTCCTTTGTTTGGGGCAGGATTATGGGATTCATAGTTCTTCCTTTTTGGATTCAAACTTCTTCCTGAGTGGAATCAGAATGGTGTCTGCGGATTAACTGGAAATTTTATTGATATTGAGAGTGAAGCCTCTTCACCAGACGGGGATGGTTATTGGAAGCCGAGGGATGGGTATTGGAAGCTGAAGCTGTCTCGGAGCTGATGTTTGGGTGATTTGGTTGCAGGAGACACAGCTGAAGTCCTCTCTTCAAATGCAGATTGGGGCAACATTCCTCAGTCCATCAAGTCCTCATGTGTCTTTGGCCTATTCCTATAACCTGCAATTCTTTAATTTCTCATGCCCAGATTAATATACATTGTCTATTTACAACACAACCTTCAAGGCTTCTAACAATCACAAAAAACCTCCAAAAATTTCAAAAGCCTCCAAAAATTTCCAAGACCTAAAAACAAAACAAAAAAAACCCTTTAAAAATTAACCCCTGTTAATCTGCAAAGTTGCACCAATCTTTTTTTAAGCGGCCCCTCCGTTCCCCAAACCTTTCTGCGAGTCAGCAAACACTTCGCACTTCCCAAAGGCACATTCCAACATTCCTCTCCCTGCCAGACTTTCCTACAAACTATCAACACATTTTCTCTTTTTCTCCTAGAGGATTCTACTTTTGCCAGACCTTTATTATTCCTCTGGTTTAACCTCCGTTCCCAATAATATCTTTAGAAAATTTTTTTTCAACACATTAAGGCTCAGTTCAGGGTATTTCTTTTAATTACTGCATCTTTTATGATAGAGACTTCAAACTTTTTCCTTTCTCCTATCACCATTTCTGAGATTTTTTTACTTACTTTTACATCCTACTGGCCCTCCCCATAACATATGCTTTCCTTGCTTCAAGACTAAAACTTGGAATACCTCCTCCCCAGGACCTATTTTCTAGGTTATTACAGGCTCTAGATGGTATTTGTCTTCTAAAAAAAAAAATAGAGTCTATGACTCCTCTATTTTATTTTTGTTTTGTTTTCTCGATGAGGGCTCTCACGCTCATAATGTCCTCCCTTCCCACAAGAAGAAACAGATATATTTAGGGTGCTCTTGAGATTTTGTTCATACTAGGGCTCTGCTTCTTTCTTTTTCTTTGTCTCTAAGACCTGAATCTCCGAGGAGCGGGAGGTTGCAGGCGGGGTCCGGGGCCGCTCCACGGTCAGAGTCGTCCGGCAGAAGCCAGACTGTCCGCAGAGCCCTCGGTGGCATGGACTCTGTGTTTGGGACAGACGGGAATCCCAATGGAGTTCGCAAAGCCGCAGCAGCGGCGTCTCCCACGGCAGCGCAGAGGCAGCTTTCTGTGTCGGCAGCCCTGCGGCTGTAACATGAGCAGGCGGGGGGGGGGGCAGGGCTGCGGGGAAGTCTAGCACGAACGCTGCAGAAGAGATGGGTGCCTGCTTCAGGATGGGAGGCAGCAGCGCGGGGAAAGTGGCTGAGGGTGGCATGGCAGGAGCAAACAAGACACCCAGCATGGCAGGAGGAGCAGCCACGGGCGGCAGCGCGGGGGTGGAGGACAGACAGCCCGATAGAGACACAAGCGGCAATTTTTGCGCAGCCTGAACCAAAGCGGGAGGTACGGCAGGCACAAACAGTGGCCCAGCAAGTGCCGTGAGAGGCGCTGGCGGAGCCGTGAACAGTGACTGCGCAGTGGGGACAAGCGGCTGCACAGCTAACACAGACAGGAACACGGGCAGGGGCTGCACCCAGCCCCCCTCCCCTTCATTCTCTGGATCTCTACTAATTTCTTTTTGTTTTTTCCATTTTGTCAGGAATCTACTTGATTTGCCTCTCTACTCCAACCTACTCCTCTGATAATTTGAACATCATTTACTATCCCCCCGTCTTACAGTACAGGAAACTCCTCTTTTCCAATAATACAACACAAATAAACTCTACAACAAGTACATCTCTCAGTTACACATACTTCCACTCACACAAAGACAACATAAAAAGATTGGTATTCTTACATTCATTCATCCTTACTCAATTCAATTTGCTGTCCTCACTCACCCTCTTTCACAACAAGACAACACAAAAATAAGGTACCTTTTATCTTTTAGATCAGTTGTTAATATTCACCCATGGGTATTGTAAAATCTCAAATGTTTGGCCAAAACCTTCAAAATGCTCTTGGTTCTTACATAACTTTTAACTCAGCAGCACATCTAGGTGCTATTGGATCCTTTACTTGACTCTCAACCTCGCAGCATTACCCCGTTTTCCCAGTGGTTTGTGCCAGGAAAACTTTTGCTCCCTTCCTTTAAGGAGTCTGTTATAAACGAGGCGAGTCAAATTGTAATTAAAAAAGAAAATTTATTTTCGCGTGACAGCAAGTACGGAAACGAATCAGAAAAAAATCACAGCCAGGGTAAAGACCAATTAGATCCCGGGAATCAAATGGGGTGAACGCGAGACAGGCCTCTATCGCACCTTGCCTCCCCTTTGTTCACCGAAATCCCACCACCAAAGGTCCAGTTTTTATACTTTTTAGTTCTCCTGAGGCAGGTTTTCCTTTGTCCAGTTGTCCGAGTATTGATATTCATCGGTCTCCTTTTGGGATTCTGATTTTTCCGAGTGGGTTTTCAGGGGAAACAGAAAAGATGTCTGAGTGACCATTGCAGACCATATTCAGTCTCTCGGGCAGATGTTTCAATCGTTAGGCATACTTGCTGGCCCATTTCCAGAGGAGCCACATCCATTCATGTGCTGATCTCCTAAATCTTCCCCCGATCTGCCCCCCTCATCTCAGAATCCATTGGTGAACTGTTTTTACCTGCTTTTAAATAATTTTGTTTTTCAGGCACAAATTAATACACGGAGGTTATTCACAACAAATCCTCTCCCTTTTTAGATGCTCATATTAATTTGGGCCCATGGGTCAATTGGTTACATCAAGGAAACCCTCTTACCTACTTCTAGAAAATCAAAAAATGTTCCCCTCCACCAAAAAGAAACACAAAAGTTAGAGATTACATATTTTCCCATCTATCAGATTCCTCTCCCTCGTTTTGGGAGGTTTCACAATATTTTTCATAATCCCTTCTTATCTTTACCTCCTTCTCAAATTTTGCCAAGGCTTTGGCAGCTTTATTCATTTTCTTCCCTTCCTTTAAGGGTAATAATTTTGAAGTCAGGGGTTGGCTGCCCTTCTCTGAGGCTAACTCGGGGTTGGTGGGCAAAGCAGCTAATTGCATACCTTGAACGACAGAGTGGATAAGGCTGATAAAACAAGGTATCAGACAGGGTAAAAATATTATGCTAGCAATGGAACATACAATGAAGAAAGCTACCTTTTTCCACTAGGCTCCATTCCCAAAAATCTGTTCCCACCAGGAGGCGTTTAAGATGGTGTTCCATTTCTGGACTGGGACATGAGCCACCCTTTTTATTTCTGCAGCTAGACCTCTAATAGTTTCCCCATAATCATCAATTTCAATACAGCATTCTGACTCATTGAATTTTCCACACATACCTCCCTCTTCAGCCAATACGTAATCTAGTGCTATCTTGTTTCGGTAGACATATGCTCTCATTTGGGTGTGTTGTCTGGCCAATAATTCTAATGCATCTGAGGTGTGGTTTGAAGCTATTTCCACTACTGCTTGAAGCTGTATTAATCTATTCAATAAATATATAGGAGTCCTATATCCCGAACTTCCATCTTGAACCCATGTAGCTGGCCCATAATATTCTATGATTCTTTCTGCAGGCTATTCATCCTTCCCCCCCCCCCAAGTTTGGCTTCCCCCTGCCAAAGGAAGTACCTTCCTCAAACTCCTTTTTTCCTTCCATTTAACATTTAGGTTCCCCAGGTCAGCCCAGTAATTTTTCAAGCTTTTCATGGACTGGTAAGGATTGGCTCCAGGGCCCTTATACCAGCACAAATCAATCAAAATTTTCATTCACATTTTTCAGATTTTGTCTTACTCCAATAACCTGCGGGGAGGTTCGGGTTGCCAAGTCTTAGTTCTCCAATCTGAATTCACTGTCAAGGTAGAAATGCAATAGGTATACCCTACTACCTCGGTGCAGTCCTTTTCCTTCTCTACTTATGCAGAGGCTTCCAATAACTTGCTGGTCCAGAATCCATCCCTCTGGTCTCTGTAAAATCTTTGAGATCTGCTTGTTATCCCATTTCAGCAATTGCTCTGGAGCCAAGATTTCACCTTTCCAGGGCCACTTTTCGGCTGATTTTAAACCACCACAAATCCAACAGTTAGACAAACCTAACTCAGTAGCTATTTCTTGCATTAAATCTATAAACAAATTTTGAGTCGGGGCTGGCAGACCCCAATCCTCGTATTGTTTCTCTAATGGGTCATAATGCTCTCTGAGGGATTTCAATCGTTCTTGTTCCATTCTCCTTTTTCTAGCCTCAGCTTCTTGTCTTTTCAATTCTTGTGACACTTGTTTCAATTTAGTTTCAGGGTCTAGCCCTTCCCTATTCCTAGAAAAACAATAGGTTTGACCATATTGTAAACAAATTCTGTCATCATTACTTTCAAGGAGATCTAGCATTATAGGTTCAGTACCAATAGGGGATTCATCATATTTCAAATTCTTACCTAGCCAATAGGTCTTTTCTCCTATAATACACATTTCCAGCTATTTGTTATTATATCACAATTTTACTTGGCATTAGGCCACAAAGATCGATTTTATTTTGCCCTCTACCCACACAGTAGTTGGTATTTCCCCAGTCTCTCTTTTATGTATTACATGGGTGGGTTTCTCTCCTCAATGGATGTGGGATTTAACTGCCTGTCCTTAGGGATTGCTTTTGGGTTGTGGCATATTATTCCCCTGTCCAATTCACATAATTTATCGTTAGTGCTGTTGAAGGTATAGCACCCCTTTTTACCTGGCTGACAGTCATGCTGGGCTTGGTAGGCCAGTCCTTTCCTGGTTACCTGCCCCTCCGGGGTTGTCTGCAAGCATTGCTCACATTCAGGTGTGGGGTTCTGCCCCGGCAGATCCCCTATGTGCATTCCAGCCATCTGGCCCCCTACTAGGCTCAGGACCATCAGGATTCCCCACAGGTGTACTCCTCTGCCCTTGCCTTGTGCCCACTCGGTTGTGACCAGTGGCGACATAAAGAATCTTCTCAGCAGCAGGTGTATTCTTCAAGGGTTCCACAGCTGGTCTGGACCGCATACCTCCTTTTAAAAGTGCCCCACCTTAATAAGTTGACTGTGTCATCCCTGCGGGGTACCTTGTTTGTCCTTCAGCACTTGGTAGCAAGGACTTGTGCCGTTGCATCCAATTTTTTCCTACCCCCCTTTTTGCATATTACATACCACTCTGGAGAAATTAGCTCCAGCAAACCCAATAGAATAGCAAGCACTAAGACATGGCTAGTCACTCTAAGCACTTAGTACACAATCCCTTAGGCTGATACCCTCCCCTGCACTGGGTAACCTAGATTTGTTTATAATATACATACTTAAAATAAAAAAACATTTACAGTCATGTTTCAGACAACTTATCTGATCTTTGGTCACTTATAGTGATGCTGTAGTCTAATTTTTAAGTCTCCTGGTGAGGAGGACACCTTCTACTCCGGTGTGTCATTCTGATGTTTGATCCTTTTTGCTTGTGATGCATGAGTCTAGTCTTTTTCTGCTCTTTTGATTAGTCTTCTATTCGGGGGTGCTCCACCAGCATCTTGTGTTCGTACAGCATTTCATACAGCATCTCAAAAGGTGACAGCCTCAGAGTGAGGCATAGTCTCGATGTTCAGCAGAACTAGAGGGGAGACACTCTACCAAAGACTTTTTGTTTTTCAACATTAGTTTAGAAATTTGTGCTTTTAAAGTCTGATTCATCTTTTCCACTTGTCCCGAGCTCTGGGGTTGCCAGGAGGTGTGAAAGCTCCACCTGATCCCCAGGGCATCTATCAATAGTTTAATAATTTTTGAAGTAAAGTGTGTCCTGATCAGAATCTATGATTCATTATCCCATACCTAGGGATGATTTATTCTAATAGAACTTTAGACACCATTTGGGCAGTGGCCCAGGCACTGGGAAAAGCCTCCACCCAATGAGTTAATTTATCTACCACAACCAGCAAGTACTCGTATCTTCCTATCTTCTTTTACACCCCAAAAAATTCTTAAAAACTGTTCTGCTAAAGCCTGTGCCCCTCGCAATGAGTTTGCTGGTGTAGGCTTTTTAGAATTTTTCTTGTGTATTCCCTGGATAATAGTTCTTTCCCATCTGGCAATTTCTACCTATTGTCTTCCAATCTTTCCTCTATTTTCTGATAACCTGCTATCTCCTCAGGAGTAGGTTGGGGAGAGTATTCTAGAGTTTTACCTTCCCCCACTTCTGGAGTGCTTACCAATAACAAAGCAGCATTCTTTGCCTCCCGGTCTGCCCAATTCCAATTATTTCTCTTGATTCGGAATTGTTTCCCTGTTTGATGACCCTTAACCTGTGAAATAGAGATAGCTTCTGGTTCCCTGATAGCCTCTAAAATTTGCTTTATGATTTCTCCGTGAACCAAACCTTTCTCACGGGTGCTAACCAAACCTCTCTCTTCCTAAAATTTCCCAAAATGTGTGAACCACACCAAAAGCATATTTAGAATCTGTGAAAATGGTTGCCGTCTTTCCTTCTAACCCTTTTAAGTGCTTGTAATACTGCATAAAATTCACACGCTTGAGCCGACCAGCCAGGACTCCGGGGTCCCAACTCTACTACCTCTCCATTCTTACCATCTACTATAGCATATTCAGACTTTCGCTTCCCCTCTATTACTCTAGATGAACCATCCACAAACCATTTTTTTCCCCCCTTCTTCTAATACTTCCTCTACCAAATCAGGCCTTACCTTCGTCTGCAATTCCACTATTTTTGTGCAATCATGCATAATCCCTTCTGACACTTCACCAAACGAGAACTGAACTGGATTCTGTGCAGAGGTGGCCCGCAATTCCAATTTCTGGGGAGTGGATCAAAATAGCTTCATATTTCAGAAGCCTTGCATCTGTGAGCCACTTATTAGCCTTTTGCCCCAGTATACCTCTCACATTATGGGGGGAGAAAACTACTAATGGAGCCCCAAATGTTACCTTTTTAGCTTCTTCCACCAATAAAGCTACTGCTACAATGGCCTGCAGGCATGCTGGCCATCCTCAACTCACAGGGTCTTCCCATTGAAAGGCAAAGTAATCTCTGCTTTCCTCAGCCAGAGGGCAGGTCCAGAACACTGTACCAAGTATTCTCAGGGGAAATCTGACTTAAAAGGGTATAGGGGTTTGCCACTACAAGGAATTTGGTCCTGATCCTTTCATTTACCGCTTGGAGATCTTGTACTAATCCGTTTTTTTTTTTAATAGCCAAGATAGGGGTGTTGTCCCTGGACATGCATGGTTCTAGGGTTCCCTTTTTCACTAAATCATCTAGTTTCAAGCCCCTTTTCCTCTCC
>VZDJ01000544.1:15056-36437 GCA_008694505.1 Cyanoderma ruficeps | reverse complement strand
CCCACCTGTGTCTTTGTCGGGTGGCCCGTCTCCTACCCTGTATGGGCAGGCACTGCCACTCGGCCAGGCACTGCTCACAGCTGCACTGCAGTCTGCTGCCGCGGTGTCCATCCCCCCATCAGGGTCCGCAAACATATGCGGGGGACCTGATGGTCCGTTTTAAGGATCTCAGAGCGCAAAAGACACAGCGGGGGACAACTCAGTTTACTCAATCAAAAATGCACCTTTATTTAGTGCCAACAAATGCGATAGTGGGGAGAGAAATAAAGAATAGTAAGAAAGATAGAAAAGAGGGGAAGGGGATTATAGCTACCAACGTGGAGGGACGAGTCCTCGAGGCGTAGAGATGCTTATAGACGCAATCTTCTCCAGTGGGGTGATCACAAAAGTGAGCGGGGGGTCTCCAGAGTTTTATACGTTTGTCACGGCGGGAACCAAGGCGAGGGGCACAAAGCCAAAGCGGGAACCACCTGTGTTGGGGTTGGGTGTCCAGGAACAAGCTGCAAACCGTACCTCTAGTACGAACAGACCAGTCCGAACATGCAGGCTCGGCTCAGTCCACTGTGACCAGTTCCATTGTTCTTTCACTCCATTCCCATGGGAATGCATACCAGTCCTCCAAGACTTGGCAAACCTTCCGCCTCAAACCAGGCCAGGGGCTCCCTTCAGAGTCTGGGGTCTCAGTCCTCAATCTTGGAGACAGTCGTGAGGCATATCACATCCTTGGACAGCCTCTGACACCCCCTCCTTCCCCCGCCTGTGCTCCCGTTCGCCCCGGTCCCCGCCTCAGCTCCAGCACCGCTGGGGGCTCTGTCTCACCCAGTCTCGGTTGCTCTGCTCTCTGCCGCGGCGTTCACGCTAGGCTTCCCCGCAACCCGGCCCATGTTGAAGCAGAGGGGTGCCTTGTTTCTGCCGTGAGAGATGCCGCGGCTGCCTTACAGACTTAGGAGTTCCACCTGTTCCGAACGCAGGGTCCGTGGCAGGGCTGCCAGATGCCCAGCAGGCTGCCTGGCTTTCGCCAGGAGACCCCTGCCCACACCACAGAGGCAGTCACAGTTTTTTTTGCACCCTGCATTGCAAGAAGACTCAGTTTAAGAGTCCCGATTTTCCCCTCCCTGCCTTAGAAGAATTAATACATAAAACAAATTCTCCTCTTATACCTGTAATATATGACCTTCTTTTTGACACAAGAAGGCTAGCTAGAATCCAAAAATGTCTCGATTTGAGTTACGAGGACAAAAGAGAGAGAAAAACCAAACTTTGACAGAGTTACATCCAAGTAGAGAACAAAAAGTTTGGTTTTCAAGAAATGAACATGTTATAAAACCTTTAAAAACTTCAAAAGTAAGTCCTAAAAAGGAAGTAGCCTAATTCTTGGTTAATCTTAAAACAGAGAAAGCGTGTATCAAACCCAATAGGATGTAAATGTAGGTTAAAAGGTCTTGAAATTAGCAACAGTAAGAAAGAAAAAGTTTCATTATTGAGAATAGGGGTTAATCCTCTTAGAAAGAGAGATGAATGTGTTGATGGTTTGTAAAAATGTCTTGTAAGGAGAAAAATGTTAGAATGTGCCTCTGGGTAGTTTAGAGTGCTTGCTGATTGAAAATAGTACATGCTTTAAAGAAGGTTTTGAGGAAGAATTTTAGTACAGTTTTGCAAATTAGTAAGGGATTCATTTTTAAATTCACTCATCTGATCTAGAATTACGGACGACTGCTGCTCAAAATCCAGCCCAATTTCTGTTTGGTGAGGCATTAGAGGAACCTACTCATAATTGTGCAGAAGTGGTGGAACTGCATGTTGCCCTGATGTTTTCAGCTTTCTACCTCTGTGCAGAAGTTTTCTCACAGCCTTCTGATGTAAACAAAGTGTATCCTTGGAATTTTTGCATTCTTCTCCTCTGAGAGAAGAATTGAGTGATGGTGCTGTCCACCATACAGGTTAAAGGGGTGGCGAGCTTTGTAGCCAATCCCTTGACCTCTGTACATATGTATAAATAATGGAGTTAGATGAAATGTAAATAAAAAGTAGAGAGTTTGGATCCCCTCACTGCTGCTGTGTCTGCCTGCTCTCTTCCTGTCCCTAAAGGGGGACACACCCAGCCTCAGCTAGCGACAAGTGGTTCCCCGAATGAGAGGGGACCGCAGCCCGAGCAACAACTGCAGACTAAAATAAGGCCAGATTTGGAAGAGCGAGAATTAGAAGAAAGAGAGAAATGGTTTGTGGATGGGTCAGCAAGGGTCATAGAAGGGAAAAAAAAGTCAGGATATGCGATAGTGGATTGTAAGTCAGGAAAAGTAGTGGAGTCAGGACCTTTAAGTGCTAGTTGGTCAGCCCAGGCTTGTGAACTGTATGCAGTATTATGAGCACTTAAAAGCTTGAAAGGTAAGAAAGGAACAATTTTCGCTGACTCGAAATATGCATTCAGAATAGCACATACCTTTGGAAAAATTTGGGAAGAGAGAAGTCTAATTAGCACCCGGGGATGAGGGCTAGTTCATGGGGAGATAATAAGACAAATCTTGAAGGCTATTAGAGAACTTGAAGCAATTTCCATCGTCCTTGTAAAAGGGCACAAGTAGGAATGCAGTTCAGGACTCAAGGAAATGATTTGGCAGACAGGGAAGACAAAAAGGCAGCCCTACTGATGGTAAGCATGCCAGAAGTTGAAGGAAACGAGACTCGAGAATATCCCCCGTGCCCTTCCCAAAAGGAAATTGAAGGATATGAGAGGATAGGGGGGAAGACTGGAAGGAGGTAGGAGGAAGTTACCAGATGGGAGAGTGTCGCCCTGAATTTTCTGCCTTCTGTCTTTGTACTGCAGATTCTCACGCAGCTTCATGTAAACAATGTGTATTTTTAGAATGTTTACATACTTCTCCTCTGAGAGAAGAAATGATTGATGGTGATGTCCACCATCCAGGTTAAAGAGGTGGCGACCTGTGTAGCCAATCTCTTGACCTTTGTACAAATGTATATAAATGGAGTCAGATTTTTGTAATAAAGAGTTAGTTCCCTTGAACTGCTGCTGGTGTGGCCTCATCTTTCTGTCCCTGAAGTTGGGACACTCCCAGCCTCAGTGATCACACTTGGTGACCCCTGCTGTGTGAGGGCTGCAGCCTGTGTGTGTGGACCTTTACACTGCCATGCATCTGAAAGTGGTAAGAGATGGTCTCTTCCCCTGCCTCACTTCCCGCTGTCCAGCTGGGACTCAGGCTTTGATTCCTGGAGGGAGAGGAAGCCTCTGTTTCTGCAGAGGACGTCCAGCTGTTGTTTTATTTTGCTAGGAATCACAGTTTTCTTTGCAGTCTTGATAGTGCCTTCTCTCTGCCAGAGTGGGCCAGTGTGGGAAGCTGTCTACTTCAGCTCTATGCTGGAGAATGCAGTGTGCACCTGTCAGTGCTTGTTGATACCTGGAAGCAGGTTGAGGGGCTCTTACGTGGCCTGCAACCTTCCAGTTCTGAGGTCTCGAGCCAGGAAGGCTCGGCTCTCATTTCCTTTCCCAGGCTTAGCACTGACAGTGAGAATGGGGAGGCTGACCCTTCCCCCAGGGCTAGTGAGCAGCGGCCGGACCCTGCGGTCACACTCCTGCGCAGATGCAGCAGTGAGGGAGCTTTGCAAGCGGGCGGCGCAGCCGCAAATGCGGGCGCAAGGTCCCCGGAGCGGACCCCGCCCGTACCCGCACCCCGCAGCAGGCGTTGAAGCGTGGGAGATCTCGTGGCTTGTGAAAGCCTCACGGAACCGGTGCCGCCGGCATGCCCAGCTCCCATGCCACAGCAGCGGCGGCGGCAGGAGGTCGTTTCCCCCCCGCACCTTCCCAGCGTTGGAAGCGCCAAAAGTGCACTTGGACCGGGGAGGGCGGACAGTCACGACGGGCCGTCCGCATTGTGGCATGTCCACAAAATACTCAGTGGAAAGGGACAGCGCAGACTTGCCCCGGACCCTTGTGCCGCGCAGCTGCAGTCCGCGCAAGCTGCTGGGCACTCAGCTGAGGCTGAGAAACCCGCCCCACAGTGGGCAGGAGGGCTTCCCAGCAGCAGGCTGGCGGAGCTTCCTTGGTGGCATTGCCCGAGCCACCCCCTGCTGCCGTGACGCCACTGAGAGGGCTGTGGCAGGGGTGGGGCTCTGGAGGACTCCGAGCTGTGAGTCCGTTACCCCCCGCAAGCCCCTCCCGTTCGCGAGTCACGCGCAGCGTCTCCCCCATGGCTTTGTCTCCCCTCGATTCCCCTGTGTCCTTGGCAGAGGTGCCTGGCACTGCCGCGGACCTGCGAGGCACATCCCCCTGCTGCTTCATTCCCCCCCCCGAAGTGAGACAGAGTGGAGCCGCCCGCGTGGCCACCTCCAAGGCGGAGGCGGGCTCCGGTGCTGTCTTTGTTTTTAAGGGGAGGGACGGCACGGCTGGTGATGAGCCAGTGTTCACCCATGGCAAAGGGTCCCGGGCAGACGGATCCCCTTCAACTGGGCACTGGACATTGCCTCTGTGTCAGTCAGGTGACGGTCCGGCCACGAGATTGTGCACGATTTTGGGATGATGTCAGAGCATAGGTAGATGCAGTGAGTGGCCGTGGCTTGGCACGGTGCTTCCTGCAGGGCAGGGATGGATTCTCTAGCTCTGCAGGTGCTGCGAGACAGGCTGTTGCCCCTGTTCCAGTGCACTCCAAGGGACGGAATTCAGAGGACAGAGATGCCTCACAGGGTAGTTTCAAAGCTTTCCCTGTGATTTGGGAAGCTGGTTGCAAAAAACATACTCATTTGTCTTGGCACACAATGGTCGACCTCCGTGATAGGGTTGGAAAATACGGTCTGGGGTCTCCTGAGACAATGCAGTTTCTACAATTGATAGACACAGATGTGTTACCACCCTATGACATTCAATGCCTGGGCAAGACTTATTTTCAGCCTGTCGAATATGACATGTTTGAGTCTAAATGGGCTTGTTTAGCTGAAAGAATTGCAGCACAGAATCTGCAGCTCGTCAAGATGGCCCTAGGTATGGGGTCGGGCTAGATGTGCTGCTGGGTGTAGGTGAATTTGCTGATGTAAACAGACACGTCACCTATGACCCCTTGGTACTGGAGGAGTACCAAAAGATTGGCATGACAGCTTTGGTGCAGACAAGAGAAATGTCAGCTCCCAAAAAGCCTGTTGCCACAATTGTTCAGGGGACTGACGAACCCTTTTTGAGGATTGCAGAGAGGCTGACAATGTCAGTTGAGCGACAGGTGGAAGATCTTGCTTCCAGAATGTTCTTGCTCAAGATCTTGGCAAGGAGCAACTGCAATGCGGAGTGTAGGAAGATAATTGAAGCCCTTCTGGGCGATCCCACACTAACACAAATGGCTTGTGTAAAAATGGGCACCACAAGTGGAACGGCAGCTGCCATGGTTGCCACTCTGCGGCCAACCTGGAAGGGGCAGTGTCTTGGGTTGTAGCATAGAATATGCAAAAGTATTCTATCACCACCTTCATGAACTGTTGAATCCAATTGTTGAAGCAGTGTTATCTCAGACCCCCCCCCGGACTATCTTCTGTTAATGGCCCATCAGATGCCTTACTGTATAGATAACTGCCTCCGACAACAATCTCTCGCTAATGGGCCATCAAGACTACTCTGCATGACTCACCATCCCATTGTGAGATGCTCCGCCCAGGGGGGAGGAGCCAGGCATTCTCACCTGGATATAATCTGGGATTTGGCAAGCCCTTAGCCACTGGATTCCCAGAGGACCGGAGCTACCAGACCTTTCTACAGGATCACTGCTTCAGGAAGACCACCTCATCTGGACTGCTTCCATCACCCGGATCAGGTTGTATTCTGACTCTGTCAGTGGTCCTTTTGTATTATTGGATTTATTTTTTATTCTACCTTTTTTTTTTTCTTTCTTCTTATTAAATTATATTTTCTGACTTGGAGCCTCTCACTTGGATTGTTTTCAAACCACTACAGGCAGCAGGGTGGGAAACAGAAACAGGCAAGTACTCAGGCCAGCAAGACAAAAGGGAAGAAACAGAAAAAGGGGACCACTCCTTTGTTTCTCTGTGGATGGTGTGGAACGCCAAATCACATCCCCAATGCTTGTAAGGCAATGGTCCATGTGAATGGCCAGCCTCTATCAAGCTCAGGAAATGGGAAGCAGAGCACGAAGGGGAAGCGCGCTCAGACAAAAGTGCCTTCCCAATCCCCAGAGCCGATGGAGATTTTCTGGGCAAACTCACGGCCAGCACCCACGGTTCAGCAGGCCTAGATGTCTGCACCGCTGAAACAGTTGTCATAGAGGACAACGCAGTGCATAAAGTCCCCCTGGATGCCTTTGGTCCTCTGGGAGACAGTTTGAGTGCCCTTCTTATGGGCAGGTCTAGTACCACCACTCAGGGTATCATTGTGCATTTAGGTCTCGTGGATGCAGATTACATGGGAAGGATTTTTGCCATGGTTTCCACATCCACTCCCCCCCTTACTATCCCTGAAAAAACAAGAATTGCTCAACTTGTGCCTTTTAAGTCCTCTGTTCGCAGGGCAGACTCTCGGGAGAGAGGAGACGGCGGCTTCGGATCCACCAGGTGCCTCAGGTCTTCTGGACCATTGCCCTGGACAAGGAAGCGTCCTGAGACGACGTGCACCCTGTCCATTCCTGGTGCAACGCCATTGAAAATTTGCCTCCACGGACTCCTGGACACAGGCGTGCACGTCACGATTGTGCCCATTGCTGCTTGGCTGCCAGATTGGCCTTTGGACTCGGTGGCAATGTCTGTTTCAAGACTGGGAGGAGCGAGGCAGTGCTACGTGAGCCAGAAGCCAGTGACAATCACGAACCCGGTAGGTCAGACAGCCATGGTTTTACCCCATGTCATCGAACCTCTAATAACCTTTGGGGGAGGGATTGTCTGGCCGCATGGGGGGTGCAATTGGGGACGGATTTTTAATCGGGGCCACTGCGCAGAAGGGCGCAGAGTGTCCGACACCTCCTATCAGGTGGCTGACGGACAAACCCATTTGGGAACCCCAGTGTCCCCTTCCTCAAGATAAATTAGTCGCCCTTTATGATTTGGTGCAGGACCAGTTGGACCAGGGTCATCTGGAACCTTCTACCAGTCCCTGGAACACTCCTGTGTTTTGCATCAAAAAGAAGTCTGGGAAATGGAGGCTGCTACAAGACCTCTGAAAGGTGAACGCAGTGATGGAAAGCATGGGGACGCTGCAGGCTGGTATGCCGTCGCCCACCATGCTTCCGGCAGAATGGCCTGTCCTTGTTGTGGATCTGAAGGATTGCTTTTTATGATTCCTTTGCATCCCAATGACAGACTGAAATTCGCCTTCTCGGTGCCAGCAAATGACAACACTGAGCCTGCAAAACGATATCAATGGAGAGTGTTGCCGCAAGGCATGCAAAATTCCCCGAGCCTGTGCCAGTGGTTTGTGGCCCGAGCCTTGTCTGGAGTTCGCAAGCAATTTCCTAATGCCCAAATTTATCATTACATGGATGACATCCTTGTGGCTGTGTCCACCCAGGATGAGTTGTAGAGGATTCAGCCTCAGCTGGTCCATGTTTTGCATTCTCATGGGCTGCAAGTGGGTCTGGAAAAGGTTCAGCAGGAACCACCATGGAAATATCTGGGTCTCAAGATCTTTGAAAGCACGATTCAGCATCAAGAGGTGCAATTTGTGCAATCGGTGTGCACATTGAATGATGCCCAGAAATTGGTGGGTGCCATCAATTGGTTACGTCCGTATTTGGGACTAACCACAGCACAATTGTCTCCTCTGTTTGATTTGTTAAAGGGAGACACTGATTTGAAATCACCTCGGACATTGACCCAGGAGGCACGTAAGGTGCTTGAGGGGGTTCAGCGAGCTGTTTCGGCTCGACAGGTTCATCGCATTGATCCCTTCATTGATGTCACTGTGTTCATCACCACTCCAGATTTACATCCCACAGCCATAATTGACCAATGGAGTGACAAGTGGTCTGACCCCTTGCATGTCCTGGAATGGGTTTTCTTGCCTCATCAGCCGCAGAAAACAGCAACAGCACTGTTTGATCTCATAGCTCGTTTGATAGTCAAATGCCAATATCGGTGTTTGCAATTGATGGGCACAGACCCTGCACAGATTGTGCTCTTGGTGTCACGGGAAGATTTTGATTGGAGCCTTGCAAACAGTGTGTCACTGCAATGTGCTCTGGAAAATTTTACAGGGCAGATCACTTATCATCTGCCCAGCCACAAGCTGCTGCACGTGGCAAAATCTGTGCAAATTTCTTTGCGGCCCAAAACCAGCCAGGAACCAGTGCAAGGACCCACCGTCTTCATGGACGGGTCGGGGAAAACAGGGAAGCCCATTGTCACTTGGAAGGATGGATCTGAGTGGAAGGTCCTGGAAGGCCATCAGGACGGGTCAGCCCAGTTGGTTGAATTGAGGACTGCCATCATGGCTTTTCAGAAATTTTACCAGCAACCTTTCAACTTGATTGTGGATTCCGCTTATGTGGCCGACATTGTCCAGCGGTTGGGTCATTCAGTATTGAAGGAAGTCAGCAATCCTCTTTTGTTTAATTTACTGCTGACCTTGTGGTGTGCAATTCGGGACAGGGTTCATCCCTATTATGTTCTGCACGTTCGAAACCACACTAACTTGCCTGGATTTGTAGCGGAAGGTAACACGAGGGCTGACAAGCTGGCTAACCCAATGTGGGTGGCCCCTCAGCCTGATACACTCGCGCAGGCCAAAGCGTCACATGGGTTTTTCCACCAGAACGCGCATACGTTACAGAAGCAGTTTCAGCTGACGCCAGCTGAGGCCTGTGACATTGTCGAGTCCTGTAATGACTGTCATGCGGTCGCTGCACCTTTGCCAGCAGGGGTGAATCCCAGGGGCCTTAAGGCCTTGGAACTTTGGCAGACGGATGTTACTCAGATTGCCGAGTTCGGCTGGCTCAAGTATGTGCATGTTATGGTGGACACGTTCTCCTCTGCTATGTGGGCTTTGGCTCACATGGAAGAAAAGACTTGAGATGTCATTGACCACTGGAGGCAGACCTTTGCCATTCTAGGCATACCTTCTGCTGTCAAGACCGACAATGGTCCTGCTTACACCTCACAGAAGGTGCGGCAGTTCCTGCAATTGTGGGGCGTTTCTCATAAATTTGGGATCCCTCATTCTCCCACGGGCCAGGCAATTGTAGAACGCGCTCATGGTACACTCAAGCGTGTTCTTCAAAAACAAAAACAGGGAATGCAGGGTGAAACCTCGCATAGTCGGTTGCAAAAGGCTTTGTACATGATCAATCACCTCATGGTGCCACAGAACTCAAATAACCCTGTTTTCTTGAATCACCACGTTTCATTGCAGGCTTCGGAAGAGACGCATCAGTCTCGAGCGAAGGTCTGGGTGCGAAACCTAGTCACCAAGCAATAGGAAGGTCCATACAACCTTATCGCCTCGGGGTGCGGGTATTGTTGTGTCTCCACAGATACAGGAGTACGCTGGGTACCTGCGAAATGTGTCCGTCCTGACCTGAGACCGCAGTGACAGAATTCGGCCAACAGACAGTCAGGAGACCGTGATCAAGATGAAGGTCAACCAGTGGAGGAACCACTGAGTGACGACTCTGATGTCGATGACACAAGCAATCACTCCGATGGCTCTTCATGAACAACAACTGAACGATGTTCATTTTCTTTTTTTTTTGTTTTCTTTTAATTAATGGAAAAGGGGTAAGATGTTGCCCTGAATTTTCTGCCTTCTGTCTTAGTGCTGCAGATTCTCACGCAGCTTCATGTAAACAATGTGTATTTTTAGAATGTTTACATACTTCTCCTCTGAGAGAAGAAATGATTGATGGTGATGTCCACCATCCAGGTTAAAGAGGTGGCGACCTGTGTAGCCAATCTCTTGACCTTTGTACAAATGTATATAAATGGAGTCAGATTTTTGTAATAAAGAGTTAGTTCCCTTGAACTGCTGCTGGTGTGGCCTCATCTTTCTGTCCCTAAAGTTGGGACATTCCCAGCCTCTGCAATCACAGGAGAGAGGTATTATCAAAGGATTATACTAGAAAAATCTTAAAAAGACTCCACCAACAGACTCACTGGGGGGGCACAAGCCCTTGCAGAAAAATTTCTAAAATTTTTCGGGTGTGAAGGAATTTATGAATTAGCTAAACAGGAGGTACAAGGGTGCATGATATGTCAGAGGATTAATGAGGCCAAATCAAGGCACACATTCTTGGGAGGATGCCCTTTAGCCTATTGTCCATTTGAAAGGATTCAGATAGATTTCACTGAATTACCTAAGACAGGGAGATATAAGTACCTATTAGTAATAGTGGATAAATTGACTCATTGGGTGAAGGCCTTTCAAAGCACTAGGGCTACAGCCCAGACTGTGTCAAAGATTTTGTTGGAAGAGATTACACCCTGATATGGAATAACAGACTATATATATTCAGATCAAGGAACACATTTTACTTCAAAAATCATCAAACAAATAGCAGATGTTCTTGGGATTCAGTGGGAATATCATACTCCGTGGCATCCCCAGAGCTCAGGACAAGTAGAGAGAATGAATCAGACATTAAAAGTACAGTTATCAAAATTAATGTTAGAAACAAAAATGTCATGGGTAAAGTGCCTCCCTCTAGCCCTACTGAATATCAGAACTATGCCTCATTCTGAGACTGGACTATCTCCTTTTGAAATGTATTATGGAATGCCCTATGAGCATGGGATGCCAGTGGGGCACCCCAAATTAGAGGATGGCCAAATTCAGCCCGATTTGATAGCCATAAATAGGAATCTACAGGAACTGCGAAAGCATGGACTGGTGATGCAAAGCACTCCCTTGGGGTTTGCTATACTGTCCTAGGGTGACTATGGTGCCTGTATCCCCAATCGTCTGTCCTGTGCGTGCTGTGTGTTCTGTACCTTTAAGACTGGTTCTCAGAGTAAGCAGAGAAGAAGCATGCAGTTTGTTTTGAAAAAACAGTGTTCATTCCTCTGCATCTCTTCTTCATCCTTGGGTGTTCGTCGGATGCACAAACAGCGGCAAGAGACAGGGTTTTTTTTCCCTTTTTAGTTAGTTTAGCTAGCTGAGGCAAAAAAGCTTCCTGGACTGTTGGGGCTTTTTTTCCTTTTTTTCTTGAGACTGTTTAAATCTGCTCTGGACTGAAAAAACCCAGAGGAGCACCAGGAGCTGCACCTGTGGCCCACCGGGCCTGGACCTGGGCATTTTCCAGTGCCGAAAGGAACTGAGACTGATAAGAGACTGAAAGAGCTGAGCTAGCTCACAGCAAGGACTTCTCTCGGTTTTGCCATCTCTCTCTTCAGACCAGCAAGAGGTTTTATTGTTTCATATTATTCATTCCTTATGCTTGTAAGCAGTTTGTTTGTTAAATAAATAGTTTTTTCCACTTTTCTCTGAGGAAGTTCTTTTCCCAGATCGACTGGTGGGAGGGGCCATTTAGGTTTTGCTCTCCAGAGGAACCCTCATTTGGAGGTTTCCTCCCAAATTTGCCCTAAACCAAGACACTCCTCTCCTGAAGAATAGATGAAAGACTATATTTAAATGGTGAAACTGATAAATGTCACAAGTTTTGTCTCTATGTTGTTTGTAGGAAAGTGAACACTTGTGGGGGGAGGAGAAGAGTTTTGAAAGTTTCATTTTTTTTTCTTTTTTTCCCTTTCTTTTCTTTACTGTGTATTAATAAACTACATGTTTACCTTTAAATTGAGCCTGTTTTTCCTTCTTCTCCCAAAATCCTAATTTCCAGTTGGCAAATAAAATTTGGCAAACATAGAACTACCACATAAATGGTGCATTGGCCGGGAAACCCAAAATTTTAACCAAAACAGCAACAAACCCAAAAACAATATCTGAGGACGGGCAGTCAGAAATATCATCTGCAAAAAGGGGAACATTCACTCATGCAATACACAAACGGGATGCTGGGGGAACGCCCACTATACCTATTTGTAACCAATGCAATCGGACTGTATGGATAGGAGGAAAAATGAAATCAACGTTTGTGGCATACTTTCAAGTTAACAAATTGTGTTATGATAGCACTCAGCTAGAAATGTGTGTGATGGGTGGAAGAACATATTGGGTAAGAAAGAGTTTGAAACAATGAAAGGTTCTCACTAAACAATGAACCTATAATACTTGATCTCCTCAAAGAGAATGATGATAGGATATGCTTGCAATTTGATAAAGCTTTCTGTTTTTCAAGGAATGAAGAAGGGATATATCCAGAAAATAAGATTAAGCAGCTATCTCAGGAGTTAAAAAGACAGAAGTCAGAAGGAAGGAAGAAAAGGGTGGAACAAGAGAGGTGAAAGACTTTAAGTGAACACTACGAACAATTAGAAAAACAGTATAGTGACTGGGGTTTACCTGCTTCTAACCAGAATCTGTTCATAGAGCTAATGCAGGAGATTACAACTGAACTGGGTTTATCTAATTGTTGGATTTGTGGAGGACTTAAGTCAGCTGAAAAATGACCATGGAAAGGTGAGAGTTTAACTCCAGAACAACTCTTCAAATGGGATAATGCTCAAATTTCCAAAACAATGCAAAGACCTGAAGGATGGATTCTAGATCAGAGGATAATTAGAACAATTTGTATCAGTAGAGAGGGAAGAGAATATACTGATGTTATGAACAAACTCTCTGAAAGGGGGCGTCCCTGAAGTTGCCTTGGTCCCCGATACTGCAGCTGAGGGGGTAGGGGAAGCAGGTTCTTAGCATAATACCCCACAGGGCAGGCACTCTGTTGCCAAGCAACTCCTGCAGGTGTGGGAGGGTTACACAGATGGCTACCTTTGAAGCTGCCAGTTTAAAATACCTGGCTAATTGTGGCTCTTTTGTTATAGAAATGTACCTTCCCAGAGCTTTGGAGGCTGACCCTAGGGATGGCATAGGCTAATAAGCCCGGACCCTTGGCATCTTGGGAGAATAATACTGGAAACAAATAAACCAAAAATGAAATTCGTCACCGTGAGAGAGACCCAGACAATACCCTGATGAAAGAAGGAGGAAATGCACCCCTGAGTTGAATTTGAAGAATCACCGTGACCTACAAAGAACGAGCCTGATGTGGGGATGGGGAAGGAAGCTGACCCAAGAAACTCTCTTCTGGTATTCCCATGAGGACCAGGATAGAGGGCACGTGATCTAGCAATAGGTCTGGCCTTCCTTGCATTATCCTTGAGAACTCCAGGCTGCCATGACACTGCAGAGAAATCCTGACGAGCGCTACCCATAAAGCTGATCTTTCCAATAAAAGAGCTGCACATTAATAAAGGCATAAGCCCTGTTTTTATCACTGAGGTAATGGGGAACACGCCTTGTATATCCACTTTAGCAGCTCAAACAATAAAACCAGAATTTGGCAACCAGAACCCCCTGCGGGGTATTGGAGTCAGAGAAGGGGAGAAGGTTGTGAATGGATTAACTCAATTGGATTATGTTGGCATAAAAGTTCTGGAGCTAACCCTTACCAATCTTTGGAAAGTTTAAGAGATTACTGGAAGGAACCAGGGAGTGTAAATAGTAGGTAAAAGAAGAGAACATTACTTATCAGAAATACTGTGAAATATTACAGCAGGAATGGGATGATTACAATAGATGGGAAGACGACTAAGGGAATTTTTCCTATGGGTAACTGTGGTCCTATTGGTATAAGGTAGAATTTAGTAGAAAATTAGAAAAATAGAATAGTTGCCTAGAATAGTTCATTAAGAATGTGTCCTCATGTATCAAAAAGAAAAGTTGGTATTAAAATCAAAAATGTTGTTAATAAAGCATGAATTAAGGTGTTCATATAAAAGGGGAGGGACTGTCATATATGTCATCTATATTTTAATTTGTGCTTGGAAATTAAAGAAACTGAATACTGCAAAAATCCCAAGCAGGAGACTGATTTGCAATTGTGAAACACGGGCAGCACCGAGGAGAACTAGAATTTACAACTGAAAAGAAGTGGCTCGTCAGAGATGGATCGTTACCAGGGCTGGGCCAGACTACCCAATATGCATCTGTGATAAGACAGTTGAAGTCATCAAGGATGTGCATCCCAATGCCGGATTCTGGTAAATCAAATCAAGCTCTCATCCCTGCCCGGAAAGTTGCTGCAAAAAAAAACCCAAACCAAATGCAAGAAAGAAGTTACATGAATATGCAAACTGAGCAAAAGTGGACAGAAGACCCTGCCTTAGGGGAAAAAAACTGTATAAAACAGACCCCTCAGAAGCCGAAATTGTGAACAGGGTAGGTTCAGATGCGATAGAGGCCAAACTGCAGGTTCACCCAATGCTGATCCCGGGATCAGCGTTGTCCCTTTTGATTGTGGCTTTCTGAGATTGCTTTTTGTGGCAAAATAAAATTTGCTTGTGATTATTAAATTTGCTTTGTCGTTTATAACATGAAGCATCATCATTGACCCTTTCACTTTGTACAGACCTTTAGGCAAAATATTTTCCATCGAAAAATCCCTCATCTTTCAAAACTGATTCCTCTACTTCCTGGGAGCATTTTTCTGGGTGCAAAAAAACAGTTAAACACATGTAGCTGTCTCTCATGTTAATTCTCCTTAGTATCATGCACAGCTGATATCTTTTCAGTGCATGAAAACACAAAGGCAAACTAAGTGAAAGCATAGAAGAATCAGGGCTCAGATGGTGAAACCTTCCCAACCAGAGGCTGCTAAAATGAAAGAGTAAAAGTTTTCCTGCCCAAGTTCCTTTGCTCCTGAGGTCCAGCCCTGGCTAGCTGTGGACCTTGGGGAAGAAACTGGGTGAGGACGAGAATAAAAGATAAAAGGCACTCTGACTCCTCCAGTCCCACAGGTTTAATGTAGAACTAACATCTTAAAATCCAGGAGAAGAAAGAGGGCGGGACTTTTCACCCAAGGGGTTTTAAGCCTTAAGGGGAGGGGATGAACGGGGGTCTGTTGACTAATGGGGGCAGACTCGGGGAGGGGAGATACAGGGGGTATCAGGTAAAGGAAGGTGCAAAGATACATGGGAAGGTATAATCAAGGAACACCCAGTGAAAATTAACTAACTACTTGGTGCAATACAACATTTTCCTGTGGTTGAGAATAGCCTTGTTTTCTCTCAGGGAGGCAGCAAACTTTCCTCTCTGAGGAATATATAAGTAGGTGACACCAAGTGAGGCAGTCTGGCACAAATGTGCTAGAGGAGAAACTAAAATATATTGCCATATACTGAGAGACATACATAAACTCCATTACTCTTGTTAATTCTGCAGCAAAATTATTTTTCCAAATCTTCCCCAAACCAAATGTGGAAATATTTTGCTACCTCTGCACTCCTCCAGGCTCAAGACTGAACTGTTTTGCAGCAGATGGGAGGCAGAGGGAGATGGAAACTGTGACGAGTTTCAGTGAAACTCGATTTCCCAATTCATGGTATCATTTACTGACATCATGAAACTAAATTGGGCTTTTTCTTCTGTCTCTTTACAGCTAGGTATTTTCAGCAAGAGGATGAAATTTCTCTTTCTTGCAAACAAAATTGGATTTCTTTCCTTCAAGGAGGGCAGAACTCTCCCAAATCACAAATCAGTCTGCAAAACAAGAGGTCACCTTGCTTTCCTCCTCAGCTTCCCCCTGTGGGTTACACAGCCCTTCTCTGCTGAGTTTCTGTATCTCCTGCCCCCTTGGTGTGCTCCCATGAAGCTGGGACACTCAGGACCACACAATGCACGTGTTTGCCGGGGTGATTGGCTTCCTGAGAAGGGCTGAGCTGATCCCAGAAGCCCATGACTGCCATGCAGCTGTGGGTCTCCCATTGCTCTCCTGGGCTGCAGTCAGGGCACAGCAACAGGAGCCGCCCCACAAGACACTCTCCATGCCCCCTCCATTAAAAGACACTAAATATTTTTCAGTTTTCAGCACCCACTGAAATAAATAATGTTGGGCAAACATAATTGCACACACTTTTCAAGCTGTGCAGCTCTCAGGGTGGATGAGGATTCTGCCGTACACAGTGTTTGGATGTACACATGCATTTCTGCAGGGAGCTCTGTTCTGTCCCTTCACACCTGGTTGAGTTCCCTCTACCAGCACCATTCCCAGCAGGGCAGGCTTTGGGGCTGGCAAGGGGCCTGATCCTGCACCCCATCCTGAGGGCAGCCTGGAGGCGTTGCCTGCTCACTGCCTGTACATCCTCCCCTGTTCCCCATGAGAGCTTTATCACACCCACTAGACTTGACATTTCATGAAGGAGAAAAATTAATGAAAGATGAGCAGAGAGAAATACTAATTTAGGAAAAGTACTAATTAGACATATTCTGGGTGGTCTCATTTTAGCATTCTGCCTTTTGGGCTAGACTGGTTTTGCTGCCACTTCCCTTTCTCACACTTTTTCTCCTCTCTCACCTTTCCCAGCACCTACAGCCATCCCTACAGGGGATTTCTGTGGTGTTGGGCCCTGGTGTCTGAGGGTTACAAGGCACTTGGCTGCCCCTTGATTGGGTACGGGGCAGGACTTTCCTTCATCTCCCCAGACTGTTGCATCCTTCCCCAGCACACAGTGCTTGGGACACCCACACTGTCACACAAGCCAGGGCGGGTCACAGGTACAGACACACCAAGGCATGGGAAGCCCCAGGGATGATTGCAGCTTTCAAGTGCCAATGTCCAATGCTGATGTGAAACACAGACACACACAGACATATAAAGATACTACTTCTTTCTTTACAAATGATGCTAGTTTGCATTTTCAATGGCAAGCATAAAGCTCTTAACAGATTTCACTGGAATTGGGCCAGATGTGGCAGCGAAGTGCCTGGTATTTTGACCCAAAAGACACAATTTGTGAATTTGCAAAGCAGTGTGTGGTGCAGTCACTCCATGCAGGCTTTTGTAGGAATGCATTTCCCACACCCAGCAAGTGTTTTCCATATAGGGAAAAGTTTAAGACTCACCCCTTGCATTTCTTATAAGGTAAAGAACCCAGAAACTTTGATACCCTTCTGACAGTGGTTGGCTCAGTGCCAAGAGAGAAGCATCTATTGAACCTTTTCACTGTTCTTCAAATCCTGTGCCTCTCCCTATTGGCAGCAAGCCAAATTGTCCCTCCTAAAACATTAAGTATTTAGGAAGGAGCACAAAGGAAATAAGAGGCTTTTTGGAGTGTTTTTAGCAGGGTGTCAGAGGTTTTCTAGGACAACTGTGCGCAGCTTTTCTTTTGTTTTCTGTAACGTTATTTTTTACTTATTAAACCTTTTACTTTACAAAACACCTCTGAAGAGCAGTATCACTAAGATTATTTTAAGCCAATCTGCAAGGGCTGGACCCTCAGAGATTGATACATTAACACGTGGCTTATAAGACTCTGGCCACATGTTAACCTGTATCACAAAGTGCCTCCCCGTGAGCTCTGCCAGCATTGATGGTAGGGTATGAGCAACAATTCTTCATCCTGCTCCTCAGAGTGGAAAACACTGTTGTACAGCAGGTGCAACTCAAGGTAATTGAGTAATTTAAAAAAACTGAGCGATTTAGGGTAAAAAGCTTGTGTAAAGGTATATTGTGCCCTGGCCATATAGAAACTTAATTAATGTATATCCCCAGGAGCAATGCTTGTCTTCCTGTTAAAACTCTTCTAATAGGATGACTGGAGCACAGCCAACCTGCACACCCAGTGCCATGATTTCCTTCCCCCCCTGGAAGACAGCACAAGCAGCTGGGATCAGCACAAAATGGTTATCTCAGCTCAAAAATGCTTTATTAGAAAGCAACACTTCTTTTCAGAAAAATGTCAGTTTCCAGGAGTGTCATCAACAAAACCTAGCATTTTCAAAAGCAATCAAAATCTCTGTGGGATCTGGGTCCCTCAAAAGCCCCCTGAGATAAACTTTCCCTAGGTGGTGGTCCAAGAGCCACCAAAGAAAGTGGTCTTGGGTTGGAGAGCCACAGTGCTGCATGACACTTCCCAAAGCCTTTCCATTCCATCCCAGGGTGGGAAACCAGGGGAACGCCAGTAGTCAGAGAGCTTGGCACTGGTGTGCTGGGCTCTCTCCAGCATTTGGACTCTTGTTCCTGTCCTGCATGAGCCCAGCCCATCTCTCTGAAATGCACAGCTTCACTGTTTGGGCTTTCTTTGGACTATTCTAGGAACTAGCCTTTAGGAATTAATACATCTTCCAGGTAAAAAGCCAGGAGCCAGAGCGTCTTTCCTAGGAGGAGGGCCAAGGGCATCTAAAGGCAACCACTAACCTACCATTTCAGACTCTGCATGTCTAAGGGGCTCCTCTTGGGGCTATTGCCTTGAATTGTACAAAATGGCTCTTGGACAGTATAATTTAAGACTGTGTCATATGGCAGAGGTCCATGGGATGGTCACAGAGCACAATACATAAAATGTTCAGCTAGAAATATCAGTTTTCCTACAGTATCAGCATAACAATAACTTTTGCAACCATCTGATGTTGGGACTTGTTTGTATTGCAAAAGTCCTTGTCTAATCTACAGCTCTGTCTTAAATAATACATTATCCTATCATAACATTTGGCTTTGCCAAGAGAGCACAATATTTATATCTACATGCCCACAGCACTGCATTTCTGACAGAATACTGTATCAATGACAAATTCCAGGTTTGGTAACACAAATCAGAAAAAGTTTTAAGCATGGTAGCTTTGGGGAAGTCAGAGGAGTTTGTTTAGATACAGAACAATGGCAGGAACAGACAAAATTATTGTGTGCCGATAAATATTGATCTTCAAAATTGTAAACACTCACATGGAGAAGCTGGAGAGCTGCTGTAACAGTTAATTTCTCAATGCTATTTCAAATAAAAATGCAAAAATTGCTTTCAAGATGTGAGCAGCTCTTCACTCATGAGTTGGGACATCTGCTAATGGCATTTGCTCAAGGACAGAGTCAGCAGACATCTCCACAGCCAATGGGCCGGTGATCATCTCACAAAGACAACACTTCTGCCAGAGAGAAAAAAGTGGAAAGTGCTTCAGCCCTTTCTGGAGTGACCTTGATGTGCAACTTCCCTCCCACCCCTTTGAGCTCTGCTTTTTGTATCCTGCCTCTGTCCCCTCTCAGACTCCATGGGAAAACCTGTGTGTAGGAGCATCCATTGATGGCAGGGAGAGGGAACTCTGCAGACCTGAGACACTCTAGGAACACGTGGCTTTATTGCATGGGTCGTGGGTAAAAGGGCCTTGCCTTCAGCCACCAGCCTCGGCTGAAGGAATGCCCCAAAGAGAGAGGGAGAGAGTGTCGTGGGGCGAAGCTGGGCGTGTCCCAATTTAGGAACACTGGAATGAATCTCAGGAGACGGCCGTGTAGAAAACTATCTATCTCTAACTTTATTTTGACTCCAGTATTTATAGATATGTACAGAGGTCAAGGGATTGGCTACACAGGTTGCCACCCCTTCAACCTGGGTGGTGGACATCACCATCAATCATTTCTTCTCTCACAGGAGAAGTATGTAAACATTCTAAGAATAGACATTATTTATATGAGGCTGTGTGTGAAAGTTCTACAGAAAGACAAAAGACAGAAAACTCAGGGCAATGAGAGAGAGAGAGCAAGAGGGTAAGAGGTAAGAGAGTGAGGTCCTTGTTACAATACATCTCCTTTTGTGTTGAATATTCTAATTTACAGTAACCAACTGGCACGAGATACAAAACCTACAGACTTTGCATACAGCCTATGAGAACTGCTATATTACCATATCATTCTGTATTCTAAACTCTAAAGGCTACTTTCTTATCTACTTTTCCCCTGATACCTTGTTGGGGCTACACCCTTGGGTCCCTTGGTGTCCCTTTGCTTGCTATCACTCAACCCATCTCCAGCTAATCGCTGTCTTCCTGCCTGCCATGCCTACATTTCAAAGCTAGCTTTCATTTCTATTTCACTCACAGATTTTATATTTTTAGAATCCCTTGCCAAGCAATCATATCTGTAAGCTTTTCCTGTCTCATCTTTCCCAACACCTGTGCAGTGATTTTGGGGTGTGATCCTGCAGCAGCATCTTCTCCCCTGCCCTCCTTTCCACGCTTGCTGTAGTTGATGCATCCATGGGGAGAGCTCACAAAAGGGGCAGAAATATACAGGGAAATGGGTCTGAGCTGACCCCAGGCTCTGAACAGCCAAGTCACAGCAGCAGTGCCAAGGACTTGCCTGGGACAGGCTGGAGTATCTCACTCTTCCCCACCCTGAATCTAGTTAGAATGTTTTACAGGCAGTTTTCTACTGAGATGTTGGCCATGCTATCAATCCACCCCCTCCCCTACACATAATCAAAATATTTTGATAACCGAAAAATGGCAGGCAATACAGCAAATTTTGCAGTAAATAAATACAGCAAATAACTGCAAAGGCAAGGAGGGGAGGGCTGGAGAGCTGGTGTCTCTGCTGAAGGTTTCCATCTCTAAACAACAAAAAGATCCTTTAAAATTTGTGTTTCAATAAAAAAAAGATATTTTCTACAAAAATAACCCCCCTCTAGTGAAAGAAAGAAGGCTGATGGTAAGGAATGCCATGCTGCTGGTTCATACCTCGAGAGCAGAGCACAGGCCCCAGCACAGCCACGTGTGGGCCTGGCAAGGCCCAGCCGCTCCTCACGCCAGACAAGGAGCAAGGGCAAATGGGCCCTCAGAGAGATCCTTGACACACACCAGATATATGTGACAAATTGCAATGACACGGCTGCGCTGGCAGGCTGGATGGTGGGCAGTGAAATCCCTGTCCAGACAGTGCTACGCTCCGGGCACTCTTTGAGCCAAGGGAAGAGATGCTGCCAAAAACCTGTTGCCATGGCCACCACACCCATTTTTGCACGGCAGTGGCTGAGGCGGCTGCAAGCAGAAGGTGCCCAGGAAGCCAAGGCTGGGATGTCACACCACACGCAGAGCTGAGGGAATTGCAGAATGCCAGGGCTGGTGCACAAGGGCAGATTGTCCTGGTTTGAGGGGAAATGAGTTTTTTCAGGAAGCTGAGGTCAAACCAATCAGTGGCCAGGTTTGGATGTTGGCACCTTCAGTGACCACTGAGAGGTTGGACACGCCTCTGAGGACACAAGGGGTTAAAAGCAAGGACTCCTGGACGGACTTCCTTTTTCCTGGCTCTGCTTTCAGCAGAGGAGCATTCTTCTCTCCCCTGCCCAGCCTGGCCAAGCTGGGCGGGGGAGGGGAGCCAGGTGGGCCTGGCTGAGGTAGGCCCGGGCCCCAGGGAGGGAAAAGAGAGGGAACGGGATGGGAGCTGGGTTAGCCCCATCCAGGATGGAGGGGTGGAGAACTTCGGAGGTGCCTTCCGTTCCCCCATCCCTGTCCCCCTACCCCACCCCTCTTGGCCCGTCTTCCCCCCCCCCCCCAGGGAAAAGGTGCTGAGG
>VZDJ01000544.1:0-10300 GCA_008694505.1 Cyanoderma ruficeps | reverse complement strand
CCCCCCCCCCCCCATTTCCCTCTTTTTTTTAAAGCAAACGCGGGGACCCGCGGGCTGCCCGCCCGGCGCGGAGTCTGCGTCCCCCCGCACGTAGAAAAGTTTTATACATTAAAAAAAATATATGCTAGTGTAACCAAGGAATAATTCGCCGAAATAATTTAGACTATTAAGGAAAATCCAATTGGCAGCCAGCTTTTGCTTTTTTTCCCCTTTTCCCCTCCCTAGTTGCTGCTTTGTACAGGAAATTTGAATATCCTGGTAAGGGCCAGCTTCCCAGGGCAGCTTCGCAGTGCTCTGGGAGCTGCAGTGATGGAGCAACATGCACAGCGCTGGGACTTTTCCCTCTATAATTGATCTTACATAGAAATTTTTTCCCGTATGTGCATCAGGTATTTAAAGACAAAATTTTTTTGCATTTGGAGTGTGAGTTTTCCAAGGTTAAATTATTAATTGCTCCCCCCAAAACCCAGAAATTCTGCTTGTGCATATGCGTGTTAAGTGTAAATGAGGGACCATATGCCAAGTTTCATCATTTTCTGTTCTGAAGAAATCCAAAGAACTCACCGGCAACTGTGAAAGTCTGTATTTAGTTAATCGACTTTGGTGGGAAATACAGTAAAACTGAGCTGCTAATGCAGTAAACGTTTATGAAATATAAGAGGGAAGCTTTAAGTAATGCTTCAGGCAAACCGACCCAAATCTAAAAAGGAAAAAAAAAAAAGTCAGTGTGCTTGTTATGTTTTGAATTATTGTTCATCTGACTAAAAAAGAAATAGGGTTTTTTGTTGGTTTTTTTCCTCCTGTTCTTAACAAATAAACTTTATAGGAATTGGGCTTCCAGATCTGACCCTTGTTTAGAACTGGATGAGATAACAATGCTGAAATTTGGAAGTAACAAAAAAATCATGCTTTTCTTCTCCTCAGCAGTGTTGAGAAAAAATTGTGGATCCTGGAATTTTACTGTGGATTTTACTGGTTTTCTGGAGTGCTGTAAGTTGAAGTCTTGTCCTGCAGGCCTTTCAGAGCACCAGTAGCTCCCCATCCCACTAACATCCCCACCTTGGTAAACACAGCTGATCCTGCTGGTAACAGTGTTGGGCTTGAGTTTCACATCGAGTGAAGTTAACAAATTCATTTTTTGCGTTATTTGAATCTGCCCTTTGTAGCTGCAGTTTGGTTTCGGGTGTTTGGCCCCACCTAAGAGCATGTCGATGTTGTGTGGTTTAGCGCGGGGAAGGTGCGCTGCGCTGGAAGGAAAACGTGCTGGGGTTTATATGAACTGTGTGCTGCCTCCCTGACCCTTTTATGGGCAAATTAGTGAGGAAAAAAAAAATTTTTGATGAAGCGCGTGAGGAACGACCTGTTCTCACATGGCTTCAAAAAGAACAGGGAGGAGATATATTTTCTGCATTATTTTGTGCCCCTAGGAGTTAGTCCTGGCTGATTTTGGGTGATGGGGAGATGCGCTGTGGGTGCCGTGCAAATGAAAACGTGTCTGTGTTCAGTTCCCACGTCCAACGTCCGACTGCTTGGGCTACTTCACAGCTACTTCTCCCGCAGCCCTCGCTTGCCTTCGGGAGCTCTGCAAGGCAATTCCTGCTGGGAACGGCAGAGCTGGAGCCATGTGGTGACTGTCGATCAAGCACCACGTCTGATCCCAGCTATTGACCACATATGTAAATATTCGGGCATGACTTTTGTTTAAACCTCGTTGTTCAAACGGAGGCAGCAACGAAAGTGTTTGGATTTTTCAGATCCAGGCAGATATGAAGTGTCCTGGTGCTGTTACTCAGACCTTTATTTTTGTTTTGTCACTGTAATTTTGCCTTGCTAATGAGTGCCTGCGACCTTCAGCTGTAATGAGATGATTTACTTCAGTCTTTTTGTAAAATAATGCCTTTTTTTTTAATTATTTCAAATTAGAACAATGACTTCAGGATTTGTTTGTGCATGTCTCCTAGAGAACTGTTGGGATGGCAGAGCTGGGGTTTTTGTTCTTATTTTTTTATATATATAGGAAATGCTTAATATTTACTTGTCTTTGAGCTCACCTAGCCCTGAAGTGTGTGGGTCACTAAAGGCTCTGTATGCAAATCTGTCCTGTCATGGGCTCCTGTATTTATTTCCTTTCCTTTCCCCTGGTGCTCTTTCTCACATTTTTTCCCTTCTCTTTTTTTTTCTGGTTAGTGTCAGTGAGGAGGGATGAGATTGTATTTTAAAGGAATCCAGTATTTCAGAGGGAATTTGTTGTTTGGGATTGGAGTGTGACAAGGATTGTTTTTTACTTAATTGCCCAATGTACTTTGGCAAGCAGAAGTTGCATTGTTTTGTGAACTGCATTAATGGTTTTCTGCATGTTCAAATTTCCCAGTTATTTTGGAAGATTTAATTAAACCTCTGTAGGTGGCTGGCTTATGTAGATGACAGGTAGAAGTTTCTATTTCTAGAAAGAGCTGGTGCACACTGCAGTTGTGGAGCTCTTGGCAGCAGAAGGGCTGTTGCAGTGCTTTTGCATTGAGGCAGAGCTTTTGGGGAAGTTCTCCTGGTTGGGGTTACCAGTAAGCAGGACACCCCTGTTCCTGGCTGTAGTGGAGTGCTGTTTGGAAGTTGAAGGTGCTCTTGGGATGCTGCCTCTACCTGACAACAGGAGGGCACTTGTGGTGCCACCACAAAAGCATCGACCCCCAAACAGCCTCTCTGCATCTTACCTCCTGTCCTAGGCTTGGTTTACTACCTAAACCAGCATAATTGAGATGTTTCCTTTGCTTCTGGTCTGCCAGGACCAGTAGAGTTGTTCTTGCTGCTGCTTCAGGGAGGAAGGTGCTGGCCATGGTTGTACTCAGTGGCTTTTCCCACCTGCCCAGAGCTGCCCCTGTTTTTTCTGGCTTGTCTCTCCTTGCTGTACAGCACCTGGGTTATGATTTGGGGTTACCAATGTGCTTTGGGTGCCACTGCCTGGAGTCACACTGAGCCAATGGTGCCAGTAGCCCCAGCTGCAGGCATGGGGAGGATGGAGAGAGGAGGGATATAGTTACTCTGCTTCATAGTCTGCTCTATCTGGAGCTGAAAACTTGATATTTTTTTTTTCTTTAATTTTAAAAATACTTGTACCTGTCTATGTGTACCTTGGAAGGGGACCTGCCCAACAGCCCTGGTCCCCCCTCCTGGAGTTGCCCCTCTCTGACAGCGCCTCTCAAACCCTTTCTGTTGTTGCTTTGTAGCTCCCACTGAAGCAGCGATCTGATTGTGTGGAGCCTGTGTTCAGAGGTGAGTTGGGAAGGTAAGCTCGTGTCCCACCTGCTCAAAAATACCTGCAGCATCTGCATCCCTCTGGGTAAATGCAGGTCCCTCTGACACACATATTCCTTCTTGGGTGCTGCAGATAATACCTTGGAGATGTTCAGGTGAACTCAAATTACCCTGTTCAACTGCCAATTTCTGATTTAAAGTTGAGTTTCCAAAGCACAAACTAAGTTTGAAAGAAGCTGAAGTGGGAGATGGGATAATTCAAACATGGAACTTTCTATTGCATAAAATATTGATGCTGTCATGTCATAAACGTGCATATTTTTCTCAGATACATGTTTCGCTGTCTATCCCAATTTTCCAGTTGCCCAATACTTAGTGCGACTGTTGATTTTCCCTCCGTGCTGAAGGCTGGTGGAGGTGTATTGAACCCTTGCTTTGAAAAGTCCTCCTTACTAAAGAGAGCTCTTGCTCTTGTTGAACTAGGTAAAAGTCTGGTTTATATAAATATAAAAACATTAATTAAAATGTGAACCTCAAGCACCATCAAAATGGATTCTAAAGCTGAACGTTTGCTGTTGCTTTTTTCTTTTGAATTCATTTGAAGAGATGAAAGAAATAAGATTGCACAAGTACAGTTAAGTAAAATGTTGTTACAGAAGTAATTAATGGTAATATTATGTGGGGGGGTGTTTTGATTTAGCTCTTACAGGCTTGACACTGGGTACATGTTTGCTTTGCAGCAAGTAGCAGCTGCTCATTAGGGAGTTGGCCCTGGTGCTGTCAGTGTTGAGGACACTGAAGTGGTGAAAATATACTGCTTTTTTGTTGGCAAATATTTGATTTCAAATTTGAAATCACTTGGCATGGGTCACAAGAGCTTTTGAAATTCCTATTTTTAAGTTTGCTAAAGAGGCAGGGACTCGGTGGCATGTTGGGCACGAGGGGATGGCACAAGAATTCAAACCCAAGGCAACATTTATGGCATTGTTTAGGTTTTTTTGTGATCCTGCTTTTTAAGAAAATGAATTGAAGGAAGTTGTCACAGAACTGGNTTGAAAGGAAATGCAAAAAATATCAGTTTGTTTGCACAGCTCCTGTGAAGCCCAGGCAGGCTGGTGTGTAAGTGCCACTGGCAGCTGCCTTCTGCAGCGCTGCAGCCCCTCCCTACCCTGCTCTGGTGCTTTCTGCTCTGGTACAGGCAGGGAATGTGATGAAGTTCCAGAGATCTTTAATTTCTGGTTGTATAAGGTTTGTCCATTCACATGGTAAATAAACATTATTTAATCTTTTTAAAAATAAGGAATTTTTTACATATCTCAAAAGTCAAATTGAGATGAATAGAAGTATTTTAAGGAAAATTTAACAGGTTTGAACTGTTGGAATCTGGATTTGTTTATCTTAAATATTAACATTGGCACTTCTGGAAAATTCTTGATGTTCACTGTCACCTAAGAGGAAAGTAGAAAGTAATTTCCCCACAGACCAGTTGGAAGGGCTGAGGAGTTCTGCAGGCTCTTCACAGTAGCAAAAGCAACAGATCTGGTGGATCTAAAAGTGTATCATTTGCTGGGACCCAATACGAATTGTGGCTTGGGGCTGGGGGGAACATTAAATTTCTGACCTTGTTTCTGAAACTGGTTTGTTTGCACTGTATAACTGCTTGTTCTCTTACAGTTACAGGCTGTCTGATAGCACCTGTGAAGAAAAAAAACCCTGTCCCGTGGTGGTAATGCATGCATGTTAGATGTCTTCATTGTAGAGTGTTTTTCAGTTCTTTATATCATGGTTTAAAAATTACATATATATATATTCAAAATACCATTTGGAATGTCAACATTCAGTGGGCTTTGAGGAGATGTAGCAGCACATCATGGTTTGTAGGGACAAGGAGATACAGACCATTCTGGGCTGCCTCATTACCTCAAGGATAAGACAAGAAAGTGAGCTTCTGGTTATCATAGATGTGGAAGCTAACACATTCCCATGTATCTCATTAGTTCAAGTATGTGTAGACATGTTCTCTTGGTGCTTGTACTGTGCACAGCCTTTGCAGCTACAAATACATCCCCTGTGAGCTCGTGTGTCTGGCCCTGCAGGCAGGAAGGACTTGTAGCTCCTTTTTGTTCTCCAACATAGGCATGACCACATCCTATACTATATCTACCCCTCAGCTGTTGCTTTTCAGTCCTTTCCCTGGCAAAGGATCAGCCAAGGGACCCTTGTCCTGTGTTTGGGGCAGAGAGGGGGGGTCTGGAGGCTATGGAGAGCTGTCAGCAGTGCTCTAGCAGCACGGTAAATACTGGAGTTTGGGATTGCCTGTTGCTCTCCAGTATTGCATTGCTGCTTTAGTGAGGCTGGAAATTGGTCTGTGCTGCAGGAGCCAGGGCTCTGGCTCTTGAGGTCCCTCTGTGGCACCCCCATGGTGCTTCCCACACTGCCAGGGGCTCCTGGCTCCCACCCCAATAAACCACTATGGAAGCAACAACCAATGAGGGCTTGGTGTCATGAATGGGGAAGGGGTGGAGGTTGCACCCCAACACTGCTGCTGGGTACCCAGTGCCCCAGCCCAAGTGTGGAGGGGGCAGGGAGTACTGCCTGCTGTCCAGGAGATGGTGATGAGCCCTTCCCTGGGCTCTGGGGGCAGGGAGGACATGGGGCTGCACAGGGGCAGTGCTGGCCCCTGGGTACACCCTATCTCAGAACCTGGGGAGGGGGTGTGGGGGACATTGAGGGGCACAAGGGCTGGTGGGGACCAAGAGGTTCAACTGGGTGAGAGGGAGGGACACTCATTGTGTCTGGGGTGCTCCTGGGGAAGCCCTGCTGCAGGAGGCATCATCTTTGTTGGAACACCTGAGGATTTGCCTGTAGACCCACCACTGCAGCAGTGAGCTCCTCTAGAGCTGTCCCAGCCCCATGGTGAAAGGTTTTTCCTTAACATTGCACCACTTGAAGCTTCCAAACCCTGTTGGAATAGACATGGGCCGCCACAGAGTCGGTCCTGCCGGCGATGGTGCATCATTAACAGCCCCAATCCGGCAGCCTCCTGGTGGTTGTGAATTCCAGAACATTTATTTTTTCAGCTATTTTCAGGAATTGCTAAATCACAGCCAATAGTTGTAGGCCAGGGGAAAAACCTCTTGCTGATTTACAGCTTCAATCCTCACTCCTGCTCTGTGCAGGGAATGTCAGCACTGTTGGAGCATCAGCAGGAGGCACCCTGGAACACGTTTCTGGCATGGGGAGGTGCAAGGGGGATGTGAGTGGGGAGGAGCAGCTTTTAAAAACCTCTGCCCTCAAAGGGAGCAAACTCACAATGTTTGGGCGCACAACCGATGCATTCTAAACCAGACACTGGTATTCCTCCACTTGTGTCTGTCAAATGGTTCATTCCCACTCTCAACAAGTCAAGCCTTTAATTGCCATGTACCATACTGCTTTCCCTCAGGAAAATAACTTGATGAGTGACTTGGTTAAAAGGGAAATTGGTCAATAAAGTTGGTAATTGTACATTTATATTAATTTTGCATCACTTTTTTTTAAAGAAAGGTTCCTACTGATATTTATAGGTGGAGTGTAAGATTTCAAATTTCTTTTACTTTTTTGGGCCATTTCTGTTGTGGTCAGTTTGATTTTACTTGGCTAGAAAAAGACATTTTCAGCATGTTCACAAACTGAAGGCTCCTGCTAAAACTGCTTTCAGGTGTCAGTCTCCTGCAGGATCAAAATGGGAGTAACAGGAGAGTAAAAGCATCGCAGAGTTTGCAGAGCAGTGAGCACGAATAAAATCTAGAGGCTAAATGAAGGCAATAGGATCCCAGGGGACAGAGAAATGCACCCATGGAGGTGGCTGTGCAGGGCGTCAGCAGCAGAGGCTGTGGCAGTGATGGATGTGCCATAACCAGGGCATGGGGATGTCAGGAGCAAGGGTTGAGGGTGCAGGATGGGGCTCTGCGGCTGCCTGGCTCCCAGGACCTTGTGTTGTCCCCGCACTGCTCCAGATACTTCAGGATATTGCCAGTTATTTATACAGAAAATCCAGCTGTGCTTTTCTCTCTGAGAAGTGAGAGAAGCTCCTGTCATTTTTTTCCTGAGATGTAGAAGTTTGCCTTTGACACAAGTGCAAGTTGACTTCCCTACTGCATTTGAGCACAAACCACTTGGGGAAAAAAGCCCTAAATGCCTTTGCAGATCATCCCTGGGCTGACCAGTCCACCACAGATCCACATTGCAACTCTTTGAGGCATCTGCAGAGGGGCAGCCTGGGTGAACTTCTCTATCTGTGTAGGATAAGGCAAGATGTGGGGTTTTTTGTTTAAATGTGAAATTTGCTGCATCAGGAATGCATGTGACCGCTGTCAAGGAAAAGTCTTTGAGTTCCTTCAGTAGTTTTTGCTGTGATTTTATAAACAAGCTAGAAGGCAGCTGTTCCCTCTGGTAGGTAAATATGTGCAGCACATCATCACACCACTGAATGGCTGCTGGGCTTAGAAGGTAGTCATTAAACAAGTCTAATTCACATGTTTCTACATCAATCTTCATTTTTTTAAAATTTCCCCCAGACCAAGACTCCCACGTATTAAGACTGAGGTTATGTTGCTCTGCTCACAGTACCAGGTACCTCCATTAAGAGGTGGTGGTGTGGGAGTCAAATGAGGTGTTGCAGATTCCTGTAAACACTGGAAAAGCAACCCAAAAAGCCACTTTATCTACCTTCAGTGTTTTTCTGTTCATCTTGTTTGATGCAGAAGGAATTTTTGGCAAAGGTTGGCAGCTCATTGTGGTATACAGCATCATCTTGTTTTTCTTGCACTTCTTGCCCACCAACCTCATCTACTTTTTCTCAACTCGCATCTAGCGTGTTCAAAGCCAGGACTGGCTTTGGCAGGTATTTGTGCAGTGCCTTGCACAACAGCAACTCCCAGTGCCTGATGTTAATGACTTCAGGTCTTACTCTTTGCTCTACAGAGACATTTCATGTGTCTTGCTCTCTCTTTGTGGGGTAGGAGACCTTGGCTGGGTACCCAGCTGTGCAGCTGCCCCCAGCACAAAGCTGCACAGAGAGAAATCTTGGGTTCAATTAGATGTGACAGGTATCAGCCACATGGCAAAAGAGAAAGCTCACCTCTCCCATGAGGGTTTGCTAAAGTGACAATGATGACCAGTGCAAGCGATGGCTCTGACACACTGATGACACAGTGGTTCCTGGCAACAAACTCACCAAATGGAAGAAAAACACAAAATCAAGTATTTTATTTTCTGAAGCAAAGTGTAAGATGTTGCGCTCTGTAATTTCTCATGTAAACCCATCCTTGTGGCTATTCAAGTAACAGGATACTGAAGGTTACTCAAACTGTTATTCAAGCAGAGCATATATTCATTTATAAACTGTCCAGGGTGAGTTCTCATGCCATATAGTCTGTGAGAGAAAATAGCTTCCCCCTCATACTGAAAAGAAATTATTTGAGTGTGCAGGACTGCCAGGTAAGGCCTGATGGCCGGGAGAGAACTGGAGGTGTGGAAGATGCAGCTCGGCAAGAAGGAAGTTGTGATTATGCTATACTTGAAAGCACAGGGTGGTTTTCTAATTTCAAGTTAAGGAGTTTACACTACAGAAGATATTTCTACCCCGTATTTTGTATTCTCTGATTGCTACAGGGTATTTTGCATTTTGTGAATGGAGGAGAAAAATTTGTCATGAAAAGAAGCAGGGGAGGAAAGATCTGATAAAGGCACATCAATGAACATTTAGAAGCTCACACACACACCTCCCATTACCCTGCTCCTCCCTGCCTTAGGGTTGCCTTAGTCACGTCCCAGTTCCTCATATGGGAAACAGGCAAGTGAAGCATCAGCATCGCTTCTTTGGCACTGCCCGGATGCGCAGGAAAAGCAGCACGTTCTGTTAATACCCAGGCAGTCTATTCCCAGGGAGATGGATTTTATCCCGCTTCAACCTGCGGGACAGCCAAGCCAACCCCTTGTGCTTCTGCCAGCCCCCCCCAGGTGCCCAGCAGCCCCACGCTGGCCGAACTCACAGTGGCACAGACTGAATTCCCTGCGAATCCAGGGCCTCCAGGGGCAAACAGCCCCACACTGCCATCCACGCCACTTTCCCTCGGGCAGAATCCATGGGGAGAACCGGGCTTTCCGTCGCAGGGCTGGAACAGGCGAACTGAACACGGTTATTTCACTGCTACGGGTAGCAGAATATTGTGGGAGAACCAGGTTTTGCCTAAGTCTCTTCAAAAAACATTCCCGCTGGTGCTGCTGAGATTTCAGGATTGTAAATCAGGCACGGATGAGCTACTCAAGAAGCCACCTAAGAGAGCTAGGGCTGGAGCTGGAAATATCTGATTCCTTATTTATACAGAGAGACAGTCTCTACTGGGGTATTTTCCTGATTGTGAAGGGCTGGGGTGGGGAATCACAACTTGCGAGAGGGCACAGACTGTCTGGGAATCCACTCACACACCCCTAATACCCAAAGCTGTATCTTGCAGGTACTGTAAAAAATACACTGGCAGGAGACAATGTTTCCTCCTTTATATGCCTTTATTAAAGAATCAGCTCTTTTGTATAAATAGGTGCTTGGGAGAGCAGTATGGTTCTCATAGTGCTGAGAAGGAGGGGCGCTGGGCACCCAGCTGCTACACACGGCTGAGTGGGGGAAATGGCCACTCCCCCTCATGGGAGCAAATGCTCCCTACTATTCCCAATTCCAGTCTGCTTCTGCTGAGGGGTCGGTCGTTTAGAATATCTTTTCCGTCACGGCTGGTTTTGAGATAAAGATCTGTCGGCTTTCACACTCCTGTCTTTATTGTTGACATTACTTTTGGGTTGTTGTTAGGGAGAATTATTGTTTGATTCTGGAAGTTGTCTCGATTTTCTTGAGGCGTTGCATCCTGGGTTTTCTAATTACCATATAGGCGTTTTGGAACTTGCTTGCAGTGCAGGGGACTATGAGCGAGGGGGGGGAGGTGAGATAGTCAAGGGTGTGAGGAGTGATAAGGATTGCCTGAGTTACCATGGAAACCGCATTCCAGACTGACAG
>VZDJ01000543.1:21984-32560 GCA_008694505.1 Cyanoderma ruficeps | reverse complement strand
GAGGGAATTCGACCCTGAGGTAGGAAACGAGGGGGACCGCAAGGAGCAGAGTCTATCTATACCTGAGGACACAACAGGCTGGGGGAATTACAGAAATAACTGCAAAAACGCGAAAAACGGCAGTAACAACAAAAAAATTAAAAAAAATTAAAAAAAAAATAAAAAGGAAGGAAAAAATAGAAGAGAACTCCGCGGACGCCAGCGCCGCTCTGAGGCAGCGCGCGCCGCCGCCGCCCTTTTATAGGGGGCGGCTCCCAGCATGCCCCGCGGCAGGGGTCGGCTCCCCCCCTCCTTTGCGCACGGCTCTGACCCCGCGCAGGCGCAGTCGGGCTGGCCGCCGTCCCTCCGCCCGCCGTCTCCCCCCGGCCCTTTCCCCGCTGCTTTTCGGGGCTCCTTCCCGCTGCTTTTCGGGGCTCCTTCCCGCTTCTCCCGCCTCGTCCCGGTTCCTCCCGGCGCCGAGGGACGCGGGGAGAGCGGCGCCTGAGCTCCGGCGGAGGTAGGAGGCGAGAGGCGGCCGTCACCCCCCTTCCCCTCATCCCCCCGGCCCGGGGCTGAGGGGGACGCGTGTAATGGCGGCTCTGTGTGTGGGGGGGGGAGGCGGGTGAGGGGCCCTCATGAGGAGCTTCGGGTGTTTATCCTTTAATTTTTTTAAAAGTCTCTTCTCCTTTATTCCTTCTGCTTTTGGTCCTTTTATCGTTAATCCTTTATCCTTTTTTTTTCTTCCGGCACACGGATAAAAGCCTCCAGGTAATCACCGACCCGCAGCGCAGCCGCGGCCCCGCAACGGATTCGCCGCATTTTATACCCGACACGGATTTAAATCTATTTTTTTTTACACATTTCAACCTCGGGTTTACGCGGTTTTAAGCGAGGAAAACGCTGCCGTGGTCCTCCCTCCGTCCCCCTGCACGTCAAACAACTCTCAGAGCTTTGATTTAATCCTTAATTAGGCCCTTAAATCTATAAATTCAGCGTTTTTACGTTCGAATAATGGGCTCGGGCTGTTGGGAGTTGTGGGTTTGGGTTTAAATTCCTCCTAAATAGAGAAATATCAGCTGGATTTCCACTTGAGCACCTGGCACTTGCTCGGGTTTGGGCTTAAAAACGCGGCTTTTCCCTCTTTTTTTTCTTCCTGCTTTGACACGGGAATAATGGAGCAGAACTGGATAAAATACCCGAAAAAAAGAGATTTTTTTGTTGTTTTTACTTCAGGCCGAGCGTTGTAGCTCCGTGACATCACGTGGCGTGCAGGAACTTCCTCTTCTGGGGGATTTAACCTTTTAAAAATGGGATTTACGGCGTTTTTAGGGTTGTTTTAAACCAGAAACGTAATGTAGGTTATTTCTTAAATTTCTTTTTTTTCTAAGGTTATTTTTTAGAGCGTTTACATAAAATTTTATGGGTTTTTTTGACTCAGAACTCAGACCAACCCCCTTAAAAATCTCATTCCGGCCCAGAAGTGAAGTTTAAATGTTGTTGGTTTGGGGTTTTTTATTTTTTCCTCCTGTGGGATCTTTCCCTGAACATTTCAAACCTTAAATCAGCTGCTGGGAGGGTTGGGGAGGGTGGAGCTGATATGAGATCATGGAAATCGCTCTCCAAGGAAAAGGAATATCCTGAATTTTAATTTTTTTTACATTTCTTTTTCCTGATTTAAATCTGCTTCTCGAGTTGTGAGCATGGAAGGGACCAGCCCAGCCTCTTCTTCCCCAAATTCTGCTGAAATCCGGGATATTTATCCAAAGTTTGGAGTTTTCCAAACCCCGAATTCCTTCTCTTCCCTCTTTTCCTCCCCCGCTTTGGGGTTTGGGGTTGTTTTTGCCGCCGGTCAAGGAGCTCATCTGGGTGTTTCACTTTTATTTTTCACACCCGAAGGTAAATAAAACTTATTTTTCTACTTCCTTGCCCTCAGTTAAATATTTCGGGGGCAGAATTTTGGGAATATTTCAGTGAATTCCTTGGCTGGTGTTGGAATTTTCTTCCCTCAAAGGTTGGGATGGGGCAGAATTTTGGGAATATTTCAGTGGATTCCTTGGCTGGTGTTGGAGTTTCCCGTCTCCAAGGCTGGGATGGGGCAGAATTTTGGGAATATTTCAGTGGATTCCGTGTCTGGATACAAATTTTCTGTCTCAAACGTTGGGATGGGGCGGAATTTTGGGAATATTTCAGTGAATTCCGTGGCTGGTGTTGGAATTTCCTGTCTCCAAGGCTGGGATGGGGCAGAATTTTGGGAATATTTCAGTGGATTCCGTGGCTGGATGGAAACTTCCTGTCTCTAAGGCTGGGATGGGGCAGAATTTGGGAATATTTCAGTGAATTCCTTGGCTGGTGTTGGAATTTCCTCCCTCAAAGTTTGGGATGGGGCAGAATTTTGGGAATATTTCAGTGGATTTTGTGTCTGATGTTGACGTTCTGCTCGGGTCGAGTCGGAATTAACTTTTCCAACTTTTCCTGGAAGTTTTTTTTGGGATTTGGGAGCTGAATTTGGCTTTCCCTGGGTTGGGAATGACCCTGCAGTGGCTGAAGGGATATTCCACCCCTGCAATCTCCTTTTCCAGAGGAAAACCGGGATAGAGGAATGGGAAAAAAGGAAAAAAAAGGGAATTTGGCTTCCAGGATTGCCCAGAGTGGGAGGAATAATTTCACTTGAGGTTTTGCCTCCTTTTCCTTCCTCGTGGTTTCCTTTCATCCCAGGAATTTTCTCCTCCTTTCCCATCCTGGTCCTTTTTTTTTTCTGGGATTTGTTTTCTTCAGGTTTTACTCTTTTCTCTTTTTTTCCTGGGAAATCCAAATTTCCGGGCTGGGATTTCTCCTCTTGCCATGATCCAGGTGCTCCGGGCCAGCTCTTCCTCTTCCTCCTCATCCTCCAGGACGGATCCTTTGCGTGTCCCGGCGCCGGCGGGACGTTCCCGGCCATCCCGACTCTTTGGAATTCCGAACCCACCGATCCCGACTCTTTGGAATTCCAAACCCACCGATCCCAGCTGAGCTCCTGCTGGAGCTGGAGCTGGCAGCAGGGGATGTCCTCCTTTCCTGGAGCCTCTTCCACCTCTAAAATCTTGGGAATTTTTTGGCCTGAGAGGGCAGATGGAATGCCAGAACCTGGAATGGCGGATGTTGGAATGTCGGACCTCCTGGATCTCTCGTGCTGGGCAGGATTTGGGCCGTGCCAGAGGGGCTGGAGGATCCCAGGATTGAGGGATGACGTGGATGGACCTTGAGGATAACCCGGAAAATCCCGCTGGACCTGGGATGTCCCCTCAAGGTGGGCTTGTGCCAGCCAGGAGAAGTCTGGAGGTGACAATCCCAGAGATCCGGGGAGTGCTGGACCACCCGGGAATCACGGGAAAGAATTCCCGGAAAGAATTCCCAGATCCACGAAAAGGACTGGGAAAGCTTTGCCCAAATCCTGACCTTGATGGGACAACATCTGGGCTGCTGTGGAGGAGGAGTTCTCCAGAGGGAAGGACCTTGGCACCCTGTGGATGCCGTGGTGGTGTTGGGCAGGACAGGGAGGAGGAGGAAAATCCAGCTCCTTCCAAAACATTCCCAGACTTTGCCATCCCACAGAGGAGGAGCAGGGAGTTTCCAGGGGACGTTCAGGTCTTGGGACTGGGCGTGGTCAGGTCCATGTGGGTGTGGCCAGTTCTGGAAAAGCTTTTGGAAGAGCAGGGAATCTCCAAAGGAGATTCAGGATTTGGGACTGGACATGGTGAGATCCATGTGGGTGTGGTCAGTTCTGGAAAAATCTTTGGAAAAGCAGGGAATCTCCAAAGGAGATTTAAGTCCTGGGACTTGGATGTGGTGGGATCCATGTGGGTGTGGTCAGTTCTGGGAAAGCTTTTGGAAAAGGAGGGAATCTCCAAAGGAGATCCAGATGTTGGGACTGGATGTGGTGGGATCCATGTGGGTGTGGCCAGTTCTGGGAAAGCTTTTGGAAAAGCAGGAATCTCCAAAGGAGATCCAGATGTTGGGACTTGGACGTGGTGAGATCCATGTGGGTGAGGTCAATCCTGGAAAAACCTGTGGAAAAGCAGGGAATCTCCAAAGGAGATCCAGGTTTTGGACTGGACGTGGTCAGATCCATGTGGGTGTGGTCAGCTCTGGAAAAGCTTTTGGAAAAGCAGGGAATCTCCAAAGGAGATCCACATCCTGGGACTTGGATGTGGTGGGATCCATGTGGGTGTGGTCAGTTCTGGAAAACCTTTGGAAAAGCAGGGAATCTCCAAAGGAGATCTAGGTGTTGGGACTTGGACGTGGTGGGGTTCATGTGGGTGTGGTCAGTTCTGGAAAAGATTTTGGAAAAGCAGGGAATCTCCAAAGGAGACTTAAGTCCTGGGACTTGGATGTGTGGGATTCATGTGGGTGTGGTCAGTTCTGGAAAAATCTTTGGAAAAGCAGGAATCTCCCAAGGAGATCCAAGTCTTTGGACTGGACATGGTGAGGTCCATGTGGGTGTGGTCATTTCTGGGAAAGCTTTTGGAAGAGCAGGGAATCTCCAAAGGAGATCTGGGTGTTGGGACTGGACGTGGTGAGATCCATGTGGGTGTGGTCAGTTCTGGGAAAGATTTTGGAAGAGCAGGGAATCTCCAAAGGAGATCTGGGTGTTGGGANCTGGAAAACCTTTGGAAAAGCAGGGAATCTCCAAAGGAGGTCCGGGTGTTGGGACTGGATGTGGTCAGATCCATGTGGATGTGGTCAATCCTGGAAAAACCTTTGGAAAAGCAGGAATCTCCAAAGGAGATCCGGGTGTTGGGACTTGGACATGGTCAGATCCATGTGGGTGTGGTCAGTTTTGGGAAAGCTTTTGAAAGAGCAGGGAATCTCTAAAGGAGATCCAAGTCCTGGAACTTGGATGTGGTGGGATCCATGTGGATGTGGTCAATTCTGGAAAATCTTTGGAAAAGCAGAAATCTCCAAAGGAGATCCAGATTTTGGGACTGGATGTGGTGGAATCCATGTGGGTGTGGTCAGTTCTGGAAAAGCTTTTGGAAAAGCAGGGAATCTCCAAAGGAGACTTAAGTCCTGGGACTTGGATGTGTGGGATTCATGTGGATGTGGTCAGTTCTGGAAAAATCTTTGGAAAAGCAGGGAATCTCCAAAGGAGATCCAAGTCTTTGGACTGGACATGGTGAGGTCCATGTGGGTGTGGTCATTTCTGGAAAAGCTTTTGGAAGAGCAGGGAATTTCCAAAGGAGATCCATGTCCTGGGACTTGCATGTGGTGGGATCCATGTGGGTGTGGTCATTTCTGGGAAACCTTTGGAAAAGCAGGGAATCTCCAAAGGAGATCCAGGGTTTGGGACTTGGACGTGGTGAGATCCACGTGGGTGCGGTCAGTTCTGGAAAAACCTTTGGAAAAGCAGGGAATCTCCAAAGGAGATCCAGATGTTGGGACTGGACGTGGTGAGATCCATGTGGGTGTGGTCAATTCTGGAAAAACCTTTGGAAAAGCAGGGAATCTCCAAAGGAGATCCAAGTCCTGGAACTTGGATGTGGTGGGATCCATGTGGATGTGGTCAATTCTGGAAAATCTTTGGAAAAGCAGAAATCTCCAAAGGAGATCCAGATTTTGGGACTGGATGTGGTGGGATCCATGTGGGTGTGGTCATTTCTGGGAAAGCTTTCGGAAGAGCAGGGAATCTCTAAAGGAGATCTGGGTGTTGGGACTGGACGTGGTGAGATCCATGTGGATGTGGTCAATTCTGGAAAAGCTCTTGGAGGACTGGACGTGGTGAGGTTCACGTGGGTGTGGTCAGTTCTGGAAAAGCTTTTGGAAGAGCAGGGAATCTCCAGAGGAGATTCAGGATTTGGGACTGGATGTGGTGAGGTCCATGTGGGTGTGGTCAATTCTGGAAAATCGTTGGAAGAGCAGGGAATCTCCAAAGGAGATCCAGGTCTTTGGACTGGACGTGGTGAGATCCATGTGGGTGTGGTCAGTTCTGGAAAAGCCTTTGGAAAAACAGGGAATCTCCAGAGGAGATCCAGATGTTGGGACTGGATGTGGTGAGATCCATGTGGATGTGGTCAGTTCTGGGAAAGCTTTGGAAGAGCAGGGAATCTCCAAAGGAGATCCAAGTCTTTGGACTGGACATGGTGAGATCCATGTGGGTGTGGTCAGTTCTGGAGAAGTTCTTGGGAAAGCTCCGCAGCTTCCCGGGCTTGGCTTTGCTTCCAGCTTTGTTCATCTGCTCTGGGCTTAGCCCAGAAAATTCCATCCTATTTATAGGGACGAGGCAGGAAATTCTCCTTTTGGAATTTCCTCTTGGATAAACCGTCTGTGGAATGGGAGAAATCAGCTTCTGCCTTCTCCTGAGGTTCCTGGAGGAAAACAAGCTCCAGAGGGACTTTGTGGAGCTCAGGGAGGAGGCTTTGGGATCTGATCCCAGGGAATTCCGGAGGAGAGGGAACAGCCTCGGGTTGTCCCAGGGGAGGCTCAGGGTGGACACCAGCAGGAATTTCCTCGTGGAAAGGGCGCTCAGGCCTTGGAAGTGCCCAGGGAGGTTTGGAATCCCCATCCCTGGGGGTGTCCAAGGAATTCTTGGATGTGGTGGGGATCGGGCACAGCTCGGGCTGGATGATCCCAAAAATCTTTTTCCATTGGAATAATCCCGGAATTCTGTGCTGTTCTGGGAGGGTTTCCTTGTCCTTTTTCTCCCTGCAGGAATTCTCAGGATTTGTCTCTTCCTGCACCAGAGGCTCTGGGAATAGCAGGGAGAGTTTAAAATCCAGAACTTTCCGTTTTTCCATCCCTTCTGGGAAACGTGGGAAAAAACGAAGGCGGGAAGTTGAAGGGAAAGCGAGGAAGGGTTTTGTGTTGTGCTCTGAAGGTCTGGGATTGGTGTTCCCAGGGATCGGCTGGGAATGTTCCTCTGGAGAAGAGAAAATTCCAGGGAATGCTCCGAGTCCCTGCAGGGGCTCCAGGAGAGCTGGAGAGGGACTGGGGCCAAGGCCTGGAGGGACAGGACACAGGGAATGGGAAAAAGGAAGATTTTTGTGGGATTTTGGGCAGGAATTCCTGACTGGGGTGGAATTCCCAAAGAATCCCTGAATCCCTGGAATTGTCCGAGGCCAGGTTGGATCCACGTGGGATGGTGGGAGGTGTCCTTACCCATAGAAAGGGTGGAATTGCTGGGATTTAAGGTCTTCTCCAAACTAAACCATTCCAGGATTTTGGAGTTTTTTTTGCTCTGGGAGAGCTGGGAATGTTCCCCTGGAGAAGGGAAAATCCAGGGAATGCTCCGAGTCCCTGCAGGGGCTCCAGGAGAGCTGGAGAGGGACTGGGGCCAAGGCCTGGAGGGACAGGACACAGGGAATGGCTTCCCACTGGGAAAGGGGAGATTTTTGTGGAATATTGGGCAGGAATTCCTGACTGGGCTGGAATTCCCAAAGAATCCCTGGAATTGTCCAAGGCCAGGCTGGGATGGGATTTGGAAAAACCTTGAGTAGGGGAAATGTCTCTGCCCATGGATAGGGTGAAATTTTTGGGGTTTAAGGTTTTCTCCAAACCCAAACCATTCCAGGATTTTGGAGTTTTTTTGCTCTGGGAGAGCTGGGAATGTTCACCTGGAGAAGGGAAAATTCCAGGGAATGCTCCGAGTCCCTGCAGGGGCTCCAGGAGAGCTGGAGAGGGACTGGGGCCAAGGCCTGGAGGGACAGGACACAGGGAATGGGAAAAGGGAACATTTTTTACGGAATATTTGGAGGGAATTCCTGGCTGGGCTGGAATTCCCAGATTTGCTGGGGCTGCCCCTGCATCCCTGGGAATGCCCAAGGCCGGGTGGGATGGATTTGGATCCACATGGGATGGTGGGACGTGTCCCTGCCCATGGAAAGGGTGGAATTGTTGGGATTTAAGGTCTTCTCCAAACTAAACCATTCCAGGATTTTGGAGTTTTTTTGCTCTGGGAGAGCTGGGAATGTTCCCCTGGAGAAGGGAAAATCCAGGGAATGCTCCGAGTCCCTGCAGGGGCTCCAGGAGAGCTGGAGAGGGACTGGGGCCAAGGCCTGGAGGGACAGGACACAGGGAATGGGAAAAGGGAACATTTTTATGGGATCTTGGGCAGGAATTCCTGGATGGATTTGGATCCACCTGGCATGGTGGAAGTGTCCCTGACCTGGGGGTGGGATTGGATGGGATTTCAGCTCTTTTTCCCACCCAGACCATTCCACGATCCATCCCGGTGCCTGATTCCTGCTCAGTGTCACCTCAGCCCCGGCGCTGGCCCTGCCCTGGTGTCCCTGTCCCAGCAGTGGCTCTTCCAAAGCTCCCACCCTTCCCACCCGGAGCTGCCTGCAGGAGGGAGCTGAGGATCTCCCCGACATCTCCAAGATGTTTCCTCCATCTTGGCGCTTCCTTAGAAGCATTTCCAACGTTTCCTTTGGAAAAGTCACTCGGGAGCTCCTTGTTCTCAGCCTTCCCTAAAATCCCAGACTGGTTTGGGGTGGGAAGGGCCCTCAAATCCCATCCGGTGCCACCTCCTGCCACAGCTGGGGACATTCTCCATAAACCAGGTTGCTCCAAGTCTTTCCCAGCCTGGATCCCACCCCTGGCTGGGCTGATGGGCTGAGCTTTGCTGAGGTGACTTGTTATTCCTGATCCTTTTCCCAGGTGTCCGTGTGAGATTCAATACCTGGAGAGGTAAAAAAAACCCTCATCCCGTGGGAATTCTGGGTTTTTTCCCCTTTTTTTGGAGATTCCTGATCCGTGGGATTAAGGTCGGGGACGTTTCGGGTTTGCTCCGCTGATCCATTCGTGGTTGTCCCGGCGCCGGGTGGCTTTGACACTGTTCCTTCTCCCAAGTGCTTCCCACTTGGAATTTTTGTCCTCCGGGGCTGGGAATTCCGGAGGAAACACAAATGGAAAGGCAGGAGGTGGCTCAGGGAATGTTGGTTCACCTTTATTTGGAAACTTTCTGAAACAAACTTGGCTTCACGTGCAGCTCCCGTCGAAATCTGATTTAATTTACGGAGGGAGAAAGAACGTCGGGAATTTTGGGAATGGTGTGTGGGATTCTGATTATTGTTTGCTTGGAGAGGATTAATAGGATTCGTGTTTTTCCTGGGCCTGAGCAGTTTGTACTCAGTTCAAATTAAATAATCCCTCAAAAAAAAAACCCCAAAACTCCCACCCAGACGGGAACAAACTCCAGGAATTGTGCTGGAAAATCCTCCTCTCCTGCCCCTGCGTTTGGTCATTCCCTGTAAGATTTATTCCTTGAGCTGCCATCTCGTTGGGAACCTTTGCTCGTGGCAAAAAACTTCCAGCTGGAGTAAAATCCCGTGAGCTTGGAGAGCGGAACGTCGGCGAGAGGAGAACCTCGGCGCCGCGGGAATCCGGCACGGAACTTCGGGAACGGCCGGGAAAACTCCTGGAAAACCTCACGTGTCTGGCTGCCAGAAGAATCCGGTTCCAGGAGACGACAGATGGACAAGGGGGAAATGAGGAATTCCCGGATTTGGAGTTTTTTTGGGTTGGGTTGGGGATAGGGTCGGGATTTTTTCCGGCGGTGCCGCATTTGGGGTTTGGGAACGGGGAAGGAGCCGGGAAGGCGCTGACGTTGTGGCCGCTGCTTTGTCCTCGCCCTAAATCCCGAATTCCCGAGGAGCCGCGCAAGGACTTGGTCGCTCTTTGATGTTTCTCTGGTCTCCGGCTCCATCCCTGGCCTGCTCGGACAGGGCCTGGAGCACCCCGGGATGAGGAGAGGTGTGGAATGGCAGGAGGTGGAACGGGATGGGCTTTGAGGTCCCTTCCGGCCCAAACCCGCTGTGGGATTCTCTCTCCAGAACTCTGTGGCGGTTCATTTTCCTCTCCCTGGATTTGTACCTCCTTTTCCCACCTCCCAGCCCCTAATTCTCAGTGATTTCACCCAAACCAAGCCCCCGTTTTCCTTCACCACCGTCCTTTCTGTGTGGAGATTTTTTTTGATTTTTTTTTTTTCTTTTTTTCTGTCGTTCCTGTACGATTTTTCCTCCTCTCTGTTTCAAACCCTTCCCGTTTAAGCCTCTCGGAGAGGTGGGATATTTTCTACCCACAGAATTCCAGCCTCGTTCCCCGCCCTGTGAATTCTTGCAGGGTTTGCTCTTCGCCCACGGGAGCGTCCTCCTCCTGGAAACGGCGCCGGCCTCGGCTCAGCTCCACCCGGTTGGAGCTGGTTGGAGTTCTCCGCCTAAAGGGTTTCACTTCCAACTCATCCCTCGTCACCCTTTGGACAGGGAAGGGCTTTTCACGCTTTGCTCCTAAAATCGTTAATTGTAATTAAACCCTGTAATTAAACCCAAACTCTGTCGTCACGAAGAAGCGGAACGCCAGGTTTTGAGCGACGCTGTCGCAAGCGTCACCACCGCTTGCGTTCCAACTCGTTGGGTTGTCGAGCTTGTTAATCACCTGTTTAATTGATTAATTATCTGTTCTCTATATTTAAGATTTTTAAACGGTGCAACGGGGAGGGTTTTTTTTTTATTTTGTCAGTTTTTGAACGCTTTAACCCGCGGTGCAAACCCCGCTCCCGTGCCCTCGCGTTGCTTTTTCCTCCCCGTCCTAGAAGCCGCTGCGAGCAGATAAGCCCCCCCCCCCC
>VZDJ01000537.1:16917-32072 GCA_008694505.1 Cyanoderma ruficeps | reverse complement strand
AGGAGTCACACAGATCAGGCAGCTGGTCAGTCTCACCAGTTAAGCAAGGGACCAGACTCATCAGAGAACGAAGCAAAGAAAAATTAAACAGAAACTTCCAGAGAAAACCCACCTAAGGTCCTACCCTAATCTTTCTTGTTTGTTTAGCTGACAGTGAATCCAGTTAGGGATGCAAACCCAAGTCCCAGAAAGCAGCTCTATCTAATCTCCTGAGCAAACAAAGGCTATTCATGTTATGCCCATCTCCAATACATTCCCCAGGAGGGCTCCTCCACCTGAGGTGCTCCACAACACAAACACATTCACTGATTTCCAGCACAGGAGCAGTGCAAGAGCTGTTAGAAGCTAATTGTTAAGAATGTGCTCTCCTCCCCCCTGCCCTCTTCCCTTTGAGTTGTAAAGAAGCTTTCCCCCCTTTGTATGCTAAGGAAGATCCACTAAAACCCCAAAAGGTTCAGTCTGTCTTTGGTGAGGAGATACCTACTGGGCTTTACCAGCAGCCTGGTTCCGCTTCCAAAGGTCAGTCTGTTTACATTTCCTGAGTACACACAGTCAAACAGTCCCTTACAAAAACCCCCCCTGCTCTTCTCCACATTTCAGCTTCCAGGGCAGGAGACTTTCTTTGTCATCAACATAAAACTCTACGTACAAAATGCCTGTTACCTAGAGATCCCCAGAAAATGCAGGCTGAGGTGTCTCTTCTCTGTCCCCTTGCAGCTTATGTGTCAATACCTTTCACAGGTCAAGAATGACGAAGTGCCCTGACTGTGGGAGGCTTTGGCATAGCCAGGAATCAACTAACACCCTCCCTATGGAAATCTCAGATTTGACATCTGTTTTCAAAGCTGTGCTTTGGAAAGACAGACATTCCCAGGAGCCTGGCACTCCCTGTCCTGAGCAGTTTTGCAGGGGAAGATGTGACTGGGGACAATATCTGGCCAGGACATGTGGCTCAGTATTTCACATAAGCAGAATTTCAGCAATCAATTTTTTCATAGCACAGTGACTTGCCAGTTCTCTGAAGAGCCATCTTTTCCTTTCTTGCTCATGTAATTCCACACTTTGGGAGACCTTGTGGTGCTCTTCAAGAGGGCAAAATGTGAAAAGCACAAGGAAAATCCATTCATTTACATTGTCTGCATCATCTCCCTCTACCAAGGAATACCATGAAGGTCAAGGAACTTGAGAACTGAGACAGCTCTCTATTTGGGTGAAAGATTTGTCATCTGTCTGACACTCCACGCTGATTTACATGATTTCCATTTTGCTGGAAATTTAGTCCTTGCCTCCCTTGTGTGAGTAGAAACTTACTGTAATTCTTGGAAGGACTCTTCTCATAACAGCTACTCTCCCTGAACTTTCAGACCTTACAAAAAAACCCCCAGACTTCTGCTTGCTGCTGTTTCCACTAAATGTCCCAGCCACACACTCATTTCAGCCCCAGAAGCAGTAGATATGGAAGGACATTCCCCTCCCAGGGGGATACATACTACTGATTCCAAGCATCTGATTCTCCAATATTTCTCAAAATACTCTTGTTCAGATCATGCACTTACTTGGTTTAACACTGAGCCTTGTTCCTTTGCCAAACTGCAACTTTGCATAGCTGCCTCCTGAATTCACACATCGTTCAAATCCTTTGCAAAAACCCTTCCTGTTCTGCATATGCACACAAAACAGGAAAATTCCTGGTCTGTGATGGTTTTTTGACCAGATAATTCCCTCCCAGACTTACTGAACCTGGCAAATAAAATCTAGGCATATATTTGGCATTTCAATAAAATATTTCCCTTCTGTAAGCTACCTGGACAGGAAAACACTTCCATCCTAACTGCAAGCCTCCATTCCTTGTTCCTCACTAAGAATTCAGATAACATCTGCTCACTGAGATATAAAGAAGAGAAGGAGAACTTGCCCTTGCAGTCAGATAATTAACCATCCTCCTAATGAGTTTCTGTGATGGACATGCCCATTTCAGCTCTCTATTGCCTCCCCTGAGTTGTTCCGCACATATTTAAGTGGCTGACTTGCTTATGGGAGGTGTTCAGAAATGCAGTAATGAAGATGTCCTGAATGCAACCCCACACAGTTCTCCTTCCTACAGCCAGTCAGGGCACACATCACTCACTGCATCCTGAATAAGATCCAGATGAAACCAAGTCTGTAGATGAATTACCAACACATTGTGGTGCTCACTTGGATGTGCCTTGGGTTCCCTCCTGTCGTTTTCTACATACCACTTTTCATTACCACCATTCTCCTACCATCCAGTATTTCCTGACATTTGGCAAGGAGAAATGCTTGTCCCAGAATTAGAAAAACCACAGTTTCTCACCTGTGAATCCAAGGCAAAATCCGACGGAAAACACCATTCTGATCACAAGTCAGGAATGGGAACCTACTAAGAGATTCAGCCTGATCTCTACAGAACACAGGCAGGAAGCCCAAGTGTAGGACTCCTGCAGTATTTGAGATCATCACAACTGAAGAAGAATTACAGTCTGTGGATCTGCATGATGGAACAGTAATTTGAGCTGAGTACATTTGAATAATATCTCAAAATATTTGAAAATATCTCAAACATATCTCCTCTTCCTAGCAGAGTAGGAAGGTAAACAGGTAAAAAAATCTGCTTCCTTAACCAGACTACACTTACTTGTCACAAATATCTGTGCCCCCATCCAAATATCTGCTTTCTTCCTCCTGCAGTTCTGCTACCTGAGAGTTCTCTACAAAAGTAATCTATGAACTTAGCTAAAAGTTGTGCCTTTCACAGTTCAAAATGGGAAAAACCCAGAACCAACCAGTCAGAAGTACATAAAAATTTTATGGGAAATGCTGTCTGGATTGGTTTTCTTCCTTTCTTCCTCAGGTATTTTATTTAAATTTTGACTGCAAATTGGTGATTTTCATATGAACAAAACTTTGTTCTGATTTCTTTCTACAAAGTGAAAAGAAAGTTCATTTTACTTTACAGATTTCTGTTTCTCAGGTATATCTCCCTCCCAAATGCCCATTTGATCCCAGAAAGTCAATGGACAACAAAGTCATTCAGCCTGGGAGAACAAGATGACTTTTAATTAGCTCGAATATCTGAGCCTCAGAGGGATGCTCAGATATTTGAGCTAATTTCAGTTTGGAAGTCTAATAACTTCTAATTACATATTGATTTTTGAACTTGCCCAAACAATATAGCAGTTTGAACTAACACTGCCAAAACCTGTGGATGGATAGGAAATGTGTCACAGTCCCTGAAAAAGTCTGTGCACTTTGTCAGATATTGGCTTGGGCATGAAAACCTGGCAATGGAGACTTGAAAACAAACTCCTTTATAGAAAGCACCTCTTTGAAATTGCAAGGGCAGAACAGAATTTAACAGACACCCACAGTTCTCCTGTCTGTTTATACTGCTGTGAGGCTCTAGGAGGAATCTGAATTCATCATTCCAGCTCAGTCTGGGAGAAGATCCCCAGGAGCAGAGCACAAGAACATTTCTGTATCCAGATCTGCTGAGTACTCAGGAGTAGCACAGAAAGGGCTCTTACTGGATCTGGGATGGGACAAAACACCATTTTTGAGTGAAAACAAATGCTGAAACACTGCTTTTCCTGGAAGACTTACTTGGATGCACAATCAGAAGAGTTCCTCCACCCATAGTAACCTTCCTGTCACCACCAAACGCACAGTGACATGGGTCTTTATAAAAACCACTGCAGATGAAAAGATTCCCAGTGGCTGCTGAATGACTGAGTTGACAACTCTACCAAACCTGTGGAAGCCAGTGTGAAGCAAAATGTCTTGGTGTGCTGGTGATGGCATCCACACCAATTTACTTCTGTTGCTTAAAATTCCATTAAACTAAATCTTATCATAAATGGCAGGATTTAGTAATTTTCTGCCTACACCAGTATATGTTTTGGGTCTGTAAAAGCAAGCAAGTCTTCTAATTCGCTTTTTCCTCCCCATTTAAGGTATTTCATGGCCACAAAAAGACAGTGTTTAGTATTGGAACATTTCTCAGCAACAATTATTGTGCCAATATATCCATTGTAAAAGAACAAATAAGATTTGTCTGAATCATTCCATACCACTGCCTTGGTAGCCCAGTACACTTGAGAAGTGTCAATGAAAAGGTTTTCAGTCTTATGGACACTCACCAGAACAGACAAGGATTCCTAAACCTTCAAACAAATTAAATATTTAGAGAAAAAGAACATATAAACGTAATTATTAAATTATCTGTCTTCACTTACTTGGTTTTACAATCATTCTTGTTCCTTGTCCAAAAGTTAATTTATCAACGTTTCCTGTGTTCACACAGCCAGAAAGTGCTTTGCAAAAACCATCCAAACAAATATATTTCCATTTTTAACTCCTCCTTTCCTAGAAGAGAAGCCAACTAAATGAAATTGGAACTAGTAAATTATAACATCCATAGTTTATTATGGAATAAGACTCATGGCTTAACTGGAGACATCACCATCAACCTGTTGCACCTAATTGTATGTATCCCTTCCTTTCCTTTCTCCTTTAAACTGGAAACTGATTTTCTTCACCAAGGAGTAATTACGACTCCATCTTAACTGTATGTCTACTTCCAGCCATAAAAATAATTACAAGGCAATCCTTCACAAGGAAAAAACCCAACATTTTTTCCCCCGATATCTTATTTCCATTTGCGAAGGTGCATTACCAGTTGCAGGGAGAACACAGAATAATGATGTGTGCAGTAATAAAAGTCTTAATGGACTCAGCTTCTACTGGTACCTCATTTGCTGCCAAAAAAAATCTGGCTTAAAATTAAAAGAAGTTGCTCCCTGTGAACATTGCCAAAACACACTGCAGCAAGTTGCTTCTCTTTCTGTTAAAGGCAGGAATAGTCTCATCCAAACCACTGAGCCACTATAATTGAAATATTGAAATGAAAGCTGCTTTGCATTTATTTCACCCTCAGATGAATGAAAGTTGGGTATTTTTAAGAAACACCAAGTTCTTACCTGCTCCTACTGATAGTCTGGTAGTCTGCCTCAGGATGAAAATCCATGGATACTGATATTTTCTGAACACTAAAACTGCTTGTTGCCAAAAAAACCCAAAACCAAAGCCAAAACAAAACAAAACAAAACAAAACCCCACCCTGAATATAAATTGTTGGAAGATAAAAACACTCAAGAAAATTTCCATTGATAGATTTGAGTGATCAGGGTCAGGTAATGACATGCATAAATTCTTCACAGCATTTGCTATCCCAGTGATTTTAAAGCTTATGTTAGATATAAACTAAACATCAAATTTCTTGGAATATTGAAATGCAAGTATTCATATAGCATTCCCCACTTCAATTCTGGAAACTTAGAATAAGAAATTTCCTAAATCATCAGTTAATCTCCATGGGGAACTAGTATTGGACATCTTTGCCCAGATCTACCTGTCTGCAATCCTCACAGCCACAGGCACTTCCATCCTAAAGCCTCTCATGATTCTTTCTGCCTTTACTTTTATGCCCATTCCTCATTCATATTTAAGCCTTTGATTTCTACCTCCAAAGTTATACCTTGGCAAACCTTTACAAAATCCTGGCCATGGAAACTACTGATCCAGAAGAAACAGACTTTCTCCCTGCTTATTGAAAAAGGAGCAATTGTCACATGCTTTTTTCAATTTCTGAAAGTAAATCTTGTAAAAAAGCTTGGAAAGATTGAAAAGATTTGATTTGGAAAGAAACTGACACCCCGAGGTACATGTTCAGGGAAATAAGGTATCTTGAGAGACCAGAAACATGCCCTACACATGTGAACTGTCTAAATTTACTGCAGTCCTAGTGGCCCTTATAACCAGCAGGAAAACATAGACATTTTCAAGTATAGTTCTCATCGTGGGGATATTAACTCTGAAAAAAACCACCTCAAAAAGCACTGAACAAGATGGAAGCAAAATCCCCTTGGGATGGCAGATTTGACCTTGAATATTTTGCATGAAAGAGAGTAAAGTGGACTCACAAGTCTGACAGTTTGAAGATGACTATTCACATATTCTATATCTGAAAAATGCCACATCCACCAAATCTTGGTAGTTGGAAAGATCATCATTCAGGGAAAAAAAATCATCTTTAAACCCCCGAATCACAGATACCTGGCATGGTTTAGGTTGAAATAGACCTTAAAGGTCTTCTCACTCCAACGCCCCTGCCATGGGCAGGGATGTCACCCACTATCTCAGGTTATTCAGGGTCCCAACCAACCTGGCCTTGAACACTTCCAGGGGTCGGCCAAAGCTCATCTCAATATTATAAAGTTCAGTTTTTATGTTTATTTCTGGCACTTACTTGGATGAACAGAGAGTTTTGTCCCTTTTCCAAAAGTCAGCTTGTAGCTACCTTCGAAGTTTCACGGTGACAAAGAGCTTTACCAAAACTGCTGGCAGTAGCTTTTGAGTAAAAGCAGATTTTCAGCTTTGATGTGTGTTCACAGATCTCTCAGGGTGTTTGTTCTCAAGCTTCCTAGGTCAAAACTGGGCAACCTGATCTAGAGAAGGTGACGAGGTCCAGAGAAGGGCGGTTGGAGTGAGGTGATCTTTAAGGTCCCTTCCAACCCAAACCATTCTATGATTAAAATGCTTGAAAAAATTCTCATGACAATTCCATACAGTGAATCTCAGAGCTGTGGGATCCTATCTCACCAGCCCAGCTCACATCTATCACAGAGCAGATTGTGGTCCATCCTCCTATGATAGCAGCAACTGTAGAAATCAGAGTAATTAACTGTGAGCATGAAGATGAAAAAGAAGAAGCAAGACAGAAGGAGAATCTTCCTACAGAACTTTTGTCAATCCACCTCAGTCAGTGCTTATCTTATCCCAGCTTACACCAGCCTGCAACATCAGGCATCTCACATCAAAACTGTCTAAATTCTTCATACAAGTGTCCCCCATCCCCTGAACAGCACCAAAATGATGATGAAGCCTTAAGGATTTATTCCTCTCTAAGATATGAATTTGCCTTTGTTCTCACATTTATGGTTTTGGGGGGAAAAAACCCAAACCCAAACAATGAAACAACAGTAAACCCCAAAACCAAACCAAACAACAACAACAAAACCACAAACACTTCTATAATCTTCTTGTATGACTAAAATTATAGACGGCCAATCACCAGAGCAACTCAGTCCCATTTTCTACCTCTATTTTCATTCCAACAGATGCACAGATATTTCTAGGCACGGGCATTGCAGCCCCCAAATTCAGTATATTTTTCTGTCTGGCCTGCACAAGACCAGGTACACATCACTAACTCTGGCAAGTTACATGCAAACAGAAGAGTGGCATATACTCAGAAAATTCCTTTTCCTTCACATTGTTTTTTCCTTACTCCTCTTCCATTATACTCACTTGGATTTACCTTCAGAGCAATCCTTTTCCCAAAGCTGAGTGCATTGCCATTTCCAACATTCCCACTGCTATGGAAGTCAGCACAAGACCACCTCAAAATGCCAGGCTGAACTCTGATTTAAAAATCTGTGGAAGCTGCACAATTCCAGGAACCTTTTACTGTTGTTTTGTAGGTGCTCTGGAATGATCAGGTTCTTCACTGTTCTTCAGAATTCCTTGACTTTATTATTAAGCTCTTCCTTGACCAAAAATTATTTTCTCAAAACTGGTACATCACAACTGTAAGAAACTTCACAAAAACTCAAGAAATTTTGCAAAAACCTGAACTCGAAACTTGCTGACTTCTCCAGGCTAGAACATGAAGAATCACTTGTTTCAGCCTGGTGTAAAACACCCTGTTCTTTAAGGCATCTCCGAGTATTAATTCCAAGATCTCCATGTAGAGCAGCTGTTTGAGACAACCACATGCTTCTGCTCCATCCATTGCTCTTTCTCAGAATTCTCCTTTAGGCTTTCACTATAAAACTACAAGAGCAGATGTTTTTCACCCGATGGAGCTGTAGGGGCTGCTCTAGTGCTGCTGAGAGATAAACCACCAGCCTGTGTAAAGCAGTGTAAACTGGTCACTTTGGCTTCACTGGATTACTGCTGATGATTTACTGAGGACAAGAACTGATTGGCTCCTGTCTAGTTTGGCTTTAAACCAAAGAGATTTCATGGAGATGTTTTCCCCATTTGGACTTGGTCTGTGTATTGCTCATCTTTATTGAGAAATAACCTTTTAGATTAAAAAAAAAACCACCCAAACAAGCTTATGCTTAGTGGGTTTTAGTGTGAGATATAATCCCTTGGAAAAAAGTGAACTGGTATTTGCCTCAAGTGTTTTCAGTACCATAGAAAGGTTTGTAAAAAATAAAATTGAGTTAAAAAAGAAGCGAAGCAAAGCAGACTGGTGCATGTCATTCATTCTCCATCTCAAGCACTGCTTCTAGACATTTTTCAAATTGCTGATGTCCAGAAAAAAATAGAAAAAGTACCATAGGATTTTAATCCCAATTTTCCTTTCTCAAATGTAACTTCATACCCTTCCACACAGGACAAACAATTCTTCATGGTGTCTCTGTCTCTGAGCAGGCAGTAGCTTCCCAACCCTTTCTAATGTAACACTGGACTGGCAACCACAACCAGTTTGTCCAGTCAGAAACAGGTCTGAATTTGCAGAATGACATCAATCTGAAAACATCTGATTTAGTAGCAAGGATCTCAGTTGCTACTGGCCTTCAAAAGTTAAATGAACCTGAATCAAGATAAAATGTAAATAATAAAAAGAAAAAAGCATTTTAAAATTAATAAAAAATTGAAGTAAAAGAAAGGATAAAGTAATAAAAATGAAATTAAATTGGCCTTCTATGTGTATTAAGTTCATCTAAATGCACAGGTAATAATGTGATATAATTTGCTCATATCTATCCCTTGTATTTTCCAGTCTTTCTTACTCAGCTTCATTTTCTGTTCTGAATGGTATCTCTGGGGAGATGCCTCATTGCTATATTAGATTAAAGCTTTGAAAGCAATTGCTGTAAGCAGAATTTTACTGATTATCTTCATTTTACTTCCCCAAACTGGCTGGTGCAGTAGGCAGGGGAGTGATTTGTGCTTCTTTTTTTTTTTTTTCCACATTTTGGAATTGCAAATGGGAGTAAATGGAAATTTCATCCCCACATCCCTCCAGCCACAGAGGAGCAGCTCACCTGAGAGCACTGTCAGCCGAAATCCAGACACAAAATGGAACATCTCAATGAGCATGCCCACAGCAGCTCAGCCCTTTACAAAAACCCCTCCTCCATCCCCTCATGAAATTTAAAAGGTTTCCACGGCACATTATGATTTTTAACTATTCCTTATCACATAGAGGCATTGATAATGTTTGTTTTAAAGTGATTTGAGAATTATATGCAGGGATTGAATATTCAAAGCCACAAATAATCCATGGAAATGTCAGCACCTCTAAAACCAGCCACACTTTTCTTGGTAAGGTAACTACACTTACTGACATGATTGTGATGAAATCAATAATTCTGTGCTGGTTTCTACAATAACTGAATACATGCAGATTTTCCTTAGAACAAAAAGAAAAGTTATTCAAAACTTTTACTTTTCCCAAGAATGCAATCTCTCTTTCTGTGTCCTACTAGATACAGAAGAAAAACATTCTGCATGGATATTCAGGATCAGATGAAAAAAAATCTGGTCATCCCCTCCAGAATAGCTCAGTCCATCACTTTCACTCCAGTCAAGCAGTCTCAAAGTACATTTACTTGCAGCAAAAAACAAAAGGGAAAAAATTAGAACCAGCAGCTGATGATATTTTCTTCTTGGCTGGCAAGAACAGCCAGGATTTTCTCTTTACTCAGAGTTATCATGGCTAAATTGAAGTGTTTGTGGTTCCTGCACAGCAGTAACTCCCAGTGTCAATGTAACAGCACTTCACAAAATAATCCCTACTTACCATGTCCAGGTGAGTTTCTCTCTGGAGGTCAGCCACAGCACAACAGAAATTTGGAATTTTCCCTAGTGCCATTCCCAAAACCACTGGACAGCACAGTGAGGAAGGAACAACTATTGTTCAAATTATAAATTAAGTGATTGGAAACCTTTGTCCCTCCCCATGCAGAAATGATTTTGCTACAAATTCATTACCTTTCCAAGCTGTAACTTATGTGCAATCCCTACCAATATTTTCAGCTGAAAGCTGGCTGAGATGAGGAAGGAAAAACAGCAAATCTCATTAATGAACATCTCACCCAGATTTCCAAACACACAAACTTGCGCAACAAATGGGAACGCTCCCACAGACGCTACTATAACATATATAATTGGAAAATTTTATATATTTTTATAAGATAGATAGAAAAACTTTATTGATTCAAATTAATTTAAAGACAAGATCAGGCCAGTTCTGTGTATTTAAATCATTCCATCCCCTTCCAAGTCCCTGCACCACTTTGCTACAGAAAAAGATTTAAGCAATTTAATTTCTCTCTCCTGTTTCACAGAGTGAATTATCCACCAAAGGATAAGTCATTTTTCCAGAGTCCCACAACAAGTGACCATGTCTAAGGCTGTCCTTTGAGGCCCACCCTCCCCTCATTGCCTGTTCCATTAGACCCCTTACAGCTGTTCAAAGCACACCCTTGGGATCATGATGCCTAAAGGAGACGACTCCAAAGCACACCCCCTGAATTCCCAGCTGGATTAAATGAAAGAAGTATTATACCCACAGGTTTGTGCCATGCAAAAAGACTCACCTGTTGGCAGAAAGAGCCAAGTCCACAAGCAGAACTTGATGTGAGAAGCCCCAGTGAGAAACCCCTTGGCAGACACCTGATCCAAGGCCTGGAGCTCCTGAGGGCAGCCCAATTGCAGCCTTCCTGCAGGAAACAACTTCCCCACAATATCCTTATCCCCAGGCACCAGGCACTCTGGCACTTGCATTCCCTCATTTTCTTATCAGCCTCTTCATGGCTGATGCCAGAGAGCTTGGGCTGCATTCCTTGCTGGTTCAGACTTGCTGCTTGCTTAGCCAGACAGCTCCACCTTTGGAAGACCTGACTCAGGTATAACAGCTTATTTGGGGCACAAACACATCCCTTAATCCCATCAAGACATCTTTCCTCCAGCCCAGGAAATTTTGACTACAAATTTTCTCAAATAATTTAGAGTTTAAAACTCCTGTAGAAATACTGAGGAATTTTGAAAGCAGTGCTGCAAGTGCTTCCCATTTCTACTCCATTTCTTCTGCTACAAATAATTTCCAGCCCTCACTCTGCTTTAGTTTGAAGTTTCAAATGAAGCTTCTCTGAATATCAGTTCAGTTCTTCAGCTCTTTCAGCTTCCTGATCCTGGACTTTCCAAAGCGTCTGTATCACTTAGCAAGAGCTTCCAACTGCACCTGCTGGCAGAGGCAGAATGCAAACGAAGAGCAAAGAAGTTTAATTTGTGGCATGTGCAGACACAACACTTCTTCTGAGGTTTCGGTGGTTTCTTTGATTGGTTGGTTTTTTTGGTTTTCTTTCTCCTGTTCGAGCCATTTGCTGGTTTTCATGAATTTGAAAATAAAAATGTTTTCATGAATTTGAAAATAAACACTTTGACCAGAAGGTGGCAGGAGAGATTAGAGAAAGTCGTTCAGTTTACATCCATTGATCTAATTTCACCACGAACTTTTTAGAATTTGGGGGAAACAGAGCACACGGGTCAGAATATGCCCAGCAGATGTGAGAATATGATTATTACATTGTATTTTTAATGCTGTACATGAAAACAGAAGGATTCAGTGGTACAAAAAGCTATTTAATATTGTCCATTCTTGTGGAGTTCGATACTGATTAAGTAAAAAACAAGAAAAGAATACATTTCTTGTCTTATCAAAACATGTCAAAAGGTTTAGGTGAAGAGAGACTGAAGCACAGTCTGGTTTGCCCTCTCAAATAAAAAGTTCAAATTAAAAAGAGTATTATGAGGAAATCCAATTAAAAAAAGGGGGGGCCAGCATATTTTTAACATCATTCTGTTTGAATTACTTATAGCAAATTAAAACTCAGAGAAGTTTTGAGGTTTGCTTTGAGTATCACTTTAAATATATGCCCACCCTTCCTCCCAAACACAAGCCTTGCAGCAGGGGCTGCAGCAGCTGCAGTGATGGTCACAGGCAGAGCTCTAACACCCAGCCCAGTCTTACAGCAGGAAGAGAGGAGCAGCATCAGCCACATCCCCTCCAGACCCATCTGAACTGCAACTGGCAGCACCTTCCCTGTCCCCCCTTGGCAGGAAAGTACTAAATAAAGCCCAGGTCAGGTTTCCGTGCTGTGCCAGAGGCAGTCAAGGGCCTGAGGGTGAGGAATTCTGGCGCTAGCATACTGTGGGGCACCACATGGGAAAAACCCTGAGGAATTCTGCAAGGTGAAGGCGGAGGCTTTGATCTGTGCTGGTTCAGGGGGCTGGGGTACAAAGGGATTAGGTAATGCAGAGATGTTGATACTGTCCTGAACTTCTCCTTCTGCCACATTCTTGCTGGCTCTGGTAAAGCCAATCCACTGAAGGAATGAGTCTGGGAGTCCTGCCTGGTGCTGCCAGAGCCTTACTGACTCCATCCTTTGTGTCTTGGGCACAGAAACCTTTCAGATATAGAATCTTGCTTGGGTCATTCCCATACATGTCTGCGGAAGCAAGAAAGATGTAGTCTGGGAGCAGACACACTCCTCTCCCTGGATATAAATAAAAACGTGAGAAAAAAAATGCAAATTATTCTCTCCGCTATTCAGATTTCCTTGTTCTTCCTGATGCTTTCTCACATAACCTCTTGGGAAGAAGTTTATTCTTTCAGAATGCTTTTAATGTTGTCTGCCACTGGAGAGAGCTCTCAGCATTTTGGCTTGTTCAACAGGACAGATGTCAGATACCACACTCTGTGTGTGAGACTGGTTTGAAAGACAGGTGTCTGCCAAGGAAGGCGGGACCTTCCTTGCCAGAATGGAGAATATGACCCCCCTCCTTCTGAATTATTGTAACTTTGCAATTGTGAGGCTTTCAGGCAAAGATATGGGAAAAAGAATAACAGTTCTTTACCAGTATGTATGTATCTAACAACTCAATCAATCAACAACACCGGCATTAACAACAAACAGACCCAGACACGCAGTCACAGCCTTCTCCCGGCCGCAGCCACTTTCCCCTTTGGTGCAGTTCCGGTCACAGCCAGCAGGGGCGCTGGTGGCTCCCAGCCGGGCAGAGAGAGTGCGCAGATTCCCTCGAGCCTGCAGGGGGCGCTGTGGCGCGAGTTCTCCCTCATGAGGGGGCCGCGTCTCCCTCACACGGTAATGGCGGCTCAGGCGATAGAAGAGGGGTGCTCGTCTCTGCATGTGGGCAATGGTGGGCCCAACCAGCAGAAGAGATGGAGACGGGGCTTGCTTTACAAACCCACAGGAGCAGCCGGTCCCAGTGCCCCTCTGGATGGTGAAATGAGCTGTAGCAGGAACCTCAGAAGCAGCGGCTGGAATGGCTGGGACAACCAGATCCTGGAGCAGCAAACAAAATGTATCAGAGACTCTGCAGCTGTGGCAGGAGCCGCAGGGTGTCCCTACAGGCAGGGGGTGCAGGGTTACAGTGTAGTGAAGAACCCACAGCAATGGCAGAGAAGCGGAGGAGCTGGGCAGCAACAGTCCAGCTCCTGAACACAGCTGGGAGAAGGTCCCTTCAAAAGTCCAGGTGACTTTTGAATATCTCCAGGGACTGGAGTGGCTCAAGCCCTGGAGATTTTCAAAGACTGTCTCAGCACAATCAAATATGGACAGAAATTTATCTGTAGAAGAACAGAGGTAGTACTAAAATGTAAACTGTATTATACCAAAGAGTTCTGCTTGTAATCATCCTCCATTATTTTGGTATCATGGGATCCCTTACAGGACAATAATGGTTTTTGAGATGTCGGGATAATTGCACATGTAAATTTGTTTGTTTTAAGAGAGAGTATTTCAATGTGGAGCACAGTTTCTCTACAAAACTCTTCTGAGCTGATACAAACCAGGAGAGCTGCAGATTCTGTCCTTTTCTGTGGAATTAACCACACTAACACAGTCTTATTATTGGTCTGGACACAATTCAATTCTCCAGCTATCTTTAGCTGCATGGTCTGCATTACAAATGTGAAGTAAAAAGCCACGGCTTAGTGGGGGCAATCTGGAACCTCATCATGAAATGAGGGCTTTAGGTCAATGAAACACTCGCTGTCAGAGGTGTCAGCAAAAGCAGGTTTGATACAAATTTGCCTAAGCGTGGCACAGTCCAACAGCAACACTCACTCTGCAGCTTTACTACAAGCATGAATCAGGGACAGGAACATTGAAATAATAGAATTAATTTGGAAAGATTGATGCAGAGACCGGGGACAAGAAAAGGGGTAAAGGTGTAAAAGGAAGTCCCTCCCCTTGAGTCATGAGGTACAGAAAGGACCCCCCTGCTTTCTAAACTCCTTCTCAGCGGAGGTGGGGATGGATCCAAACCTTGCCCTAGACCTCATTAAGACTTTAAGACTAAGGCATTACAACAGCCCATCATCACCGACCTTTCCCACCTGCCCATCTGATTCCAGTGGTTTTGTCTAAGGGACTATTCTCAAAATCTGAATGTGCCTGAGAGATTGGGAAAAGGAGTGGAATGCTTGAGAAGAAGCTTCTGGGTGTCATTAGAAAATCAGGATAAAAATACTGATGAACTGCTCCCCCTGACTAAAGTTATGGTAGTAGAATGCATTACATGAACATTTTACAGGATTTGCATTTGCCATGGAAATGTCACACAGCTTCTGCAAGGGCTGAGGATCTTCTCTGGGGGTCTGCAGGGCCTCAGGGTCTGACCTGACCAAGCCGAATGCAGCACACCTGGCTGTGTCCTCTGCAGAGACTCTCTTCAAGCCAGCAGGGACTCCGCCAGGGGGAGAAAAGCCTTCTTTCCCCTCAGGATGTGGTTAACTTGTTTTTTCAAAAGCAGGGCAGGGTTAATGCTGCCTGGTGTAACTGAGTCACAAATGGTGACCACAGCATCCTGCCTGTAGCCTCTGAGAGGGGCATGAGCTGGGGAAGGTGTGTGCTGGGCTCTGTTAGGGAAGAACCAAGTTGCCATGGCAACTATCACTCCATCAAACCACTTGATGTTATTTTTTGGTGGCCCCTTCCTCCTATCACTGAGTGCAAAACAACAGCAGGGTTTCT
>VZDJ01000532.1:0-16720 GCA_008694505.1 Cyanoderma ruficeps | reverse complement strand
TCAACCACACTATTCTGACTGACTGTCATATTTTTGAGGCAATTTAGGGAAGGATGAGGAATCCCAACTCAGTTATAAAGAGAAAGACCAGGGCTTACAAAGGGTGTTAATATGATATTGCATGGGGAAACAATATAGTGCATAAAGCCCTAGTGATTTATATTTTTCATTTCTTTAATAAAGATCATGGCTTATCCATAAGTAGTAGTTTCTGGGTACCTGCCATGGTCATCCATTGTAAGAAATAATTGTGGTATTTTTACCTAGAAGTAATGAAGCATAACTAGGTGGTAGAGAGTTGCAATCCAGGTATTTATTTGGGGATGAGTCTGAATAATGAGTTTACAAAGTCTCACAGTTGTCTTAGAGTGTCCTTCTTGTTTGTTTTTTCTTTCTGTAAAACAAAAGTCTGTGAGAGATTAATTTCTGAAGCACTTCTCTTTTGCTGAGTGATCAGCAACACATTTGGCAACATTGCCAAATGTAGGTATTATTAGATATTGTTTTTTGATTGCTTCCTGGGGGGAAAAAGTATTTATAGTGTTTGTTGTTATGTTTGTTTATTTTAAGGTGCTTCATGGGTGCAATGCGTTTTTACTTCCCAATACTGACTCCTGGTATGGCAATAATCTGATTTCAACCATGCAGCATAAGCAGCAGTTTCAGCACTTGCAACTGTCTCTGCTGAATTCGCTAGAGGCTGAATTTTGTCTTTGTGTCCCCTTCCATGAGATGCCTTTGGTGAAACTGTGGGCTGTCAGGACTTACAGGGCTCTTGTCAATATACTTTTAGGAGCACTGACATTGTAGGACATCTGCAATAACAACAAAATGCAGTAAGAATTTTCAATGGATGCCTTTATCAGGAAGAGAAAAATCAGAACGTCGAAAATTTTAACATCACTCACAGCTGGTAATTTAGGGCATGTTGAATATGTTTGCACTTTCCCTGTGTTCAGCTGAGAGTAGTGCTTTTCTTTTTGTTGTATTGAATTTTTTCTGAGACTACCCCTTGGGTACTGCTGAGATAAAAGACATGCTATTTGTTGTTGACTGATCTGTAATATAGACAAGAGCTAAATGAAAACAGAACCAAGAGTTGGTTATTGGAGACATAAGACAGATTTGAAAACCATTCCAGCATTTCACTATTTTGCAGTGTTTGCAGAGCCTTTAAAACTTCAGCAAGAAGTTGTAGAGGGTGAAGGAAGTGGGAAAGCAAACTACTAATAAGAACTGTGATGAATTAACAAATACAACTAACTCCTGCAACATGCCCTTCCATTCTTGCCTGGCTCTCTAGCAGAAGGAGTTGCGAAAAGCCAGTCAGCACTGGGTCTGACACCAGTAATTCCCTGAAATTTGCATGACTGTAGCTACAGGCAGAGCTCTGCATCTCCTCAGGCTCTACCATCACTGTGACTGGCTTTACTAGGATAATGCTCTAACCCAGAACTGATGCATAAACTTGGAGGAGGTGGTAGATGGGCAGGACATGTTTCCAGCCCCAGGCTCTGTATTACCATCCTGCAGATGAAATCAGGGAAGACATACAAACAGCAACTAAAACCAGTGCAGCTCCCCACCAGCTTTACTTCTATCATGCTGGGGAAGGCATAGCATTAAAACAGAGGCTGCATTTCCACCAGAATGTGGGGCTGGCACTCTGCAGTCCTTCCTCTGCCCTCCTTCTCTCCACATAACTTTTCTTCAGAAAGTTGTGCTATGCTCTAGAAGACGTGTTCTCCATTTGGTACCCATTGCAAAGATTTCAAAAGCAAATGTGCTTCAGCTAGTCCTGTCTGCTTTGCCCCGAGCACAGTCAATTCTTTGGCATGGTTGGGTTTGGCACACAAGTTCTTGGAGTGGCTAACAGTTTGCTCTTTGAGAAGATACTTCAGAAGGAAGATTTATCTATAAGGGAGATCATCAAACCAGGCTGAATTTCTGGTAGGGTCTCTAAGGGACAGCTGCACAGCAGAGCCATAAGCCATCCTCTGAGCACCCTATGGGCCACAGGTTAGGTGGTGTATGGTAGCTGGAGGTACAAGGCACTGCTGCAACTATGACCTTGCAGCATGTTTCACTACAGAGCTCCCTGCTCCTTGCAGGCTTCCTGATCACTTGGAGACCATCAGTAAGGCTAGTACGAATTAGCCTCCCCATAGGAGCCTTTACTGCTTTAATAGAGTAGCAGAACTGAGAAACATAACCCATCCATTTGTAGGAGTGCAGAGGAATGGTGGACCCACTGTAGCTCTTAGGACATTTTCCCATGTCTCTCATGGTGATGACTTCATCATCTACTCTCCTCCAAAATGCAAACACATAACCATCCCCCACCCTCCAAAAATCAGGCTAATAGATTTTGTTAGATGCACACCTCTACATGCCAATAACAAGTTTATGTCAGTAGCAAAAGCTGAAAGAAGGCTCTTCAATGGCCTCAATTTCTACTTCACAGGAAGAGCACAGAATTAGACAGTTTCTGATAGCAACAACTCTCCTTTGCAGAATTGGTCTTCATTTTCATGCATATAGTTAGAAATTTGCTATGCAAAAAATTGTTGTTTACTTGTTTGCAGTGAAACAGCCTCAATCACCTGCATTAGGGTTTCCCAGAATTACCAATATTGCTGCTAGAGGCATTGTTTTACAAAAAGAAAGGGTCACAGCCACTGTTTCTCTCCAAGGACAGCATTGGCAGCAGCAGTGGCAGCAGCAGTAGCAATTATTAGTAGTGAACAAGGCATAAAATATAAAATGGGGCTTTAGAAGGTCTTGTATGTGGTAAAATCAGAGCTGTTACAAGGGATGGAGTTACAGCATGGTTATCCCCTTACCCAAGCACACTAGGGTCCGTTTCTGTTTTTGTTGATGGGTCTATGACTATGTTCTACAGGTCAAGGCTTAAAGGTTAAGGTTACCAGCTGCACTCTACAATGAAACTGTATCAAAAGGGGGTTGGTTTCATGACACAACTGTATTTCTAGTATAGAAAATCCTTAAATAGGCTAGTTGCTCTAGATCTCTCCTTTTTTCTCCATCTTCCTTGTGTATGCATATACACTTTGCCCTAAGGATATCTGCAGAGACCCACACTTCTCCACTTACTGTTATATTACTGTTTTAATGTCTGATGTAATTATTTTAAAATAATGAAATATGAAGAGAAATGAGATAATGCGTCTTTTAATGTTCTTTTTAAAAGATAAGGACGTTTCATCCTTTTTCACTTAGTACTGGCAGAAAAATCTTGATTGAAATTAAGTTCCAACAAAACCAAGGCATATATTAAATCTTTGAATGAATATTTTCTCCTAACTTCAAACAAGGTCTGCTTTTTTTTTGCACAGGAGAGACTAAAAGAACCAGAGTTTCTTTTTCCCTCAAAAAAAAAAAACATCATCATTACATATACACAGAAATTATTACTTTAACACAAAATAGGCATGTTCATATTTTACGCAGTAAAAGGGTGATTAAGGGAAATATCTGGAGTTTTAAATTGTTTTTATATGTGTTGCAAAGTGCTTCTCTCTAGAAACACGCTGTGAGCTGCTTCACCGGCTAGCTCGCTCCCTGGCCCCTATATAAGAGAGGCTTGGTGGGTCTGAACCTCAGGCTGAAGCGTGGCCGACGGCGTGGAACAAAGAGTGGACTCTGCTTGGGTTTCACCTGGCTTTATTCCTCCTGATTACCTCCCATATAGAGATGGACAGACCAGAGAGGGAGAGCCCCAGAGCGAGACCCCCGGCAGCCCCTCTGTCCCCACCTTAAGTACCGGGGGCGTACACTGAACAGGGGAGAACTTAGCACCAATCCCAGGGGAGGGGAGTGTGACCCAGAATGGGGGAACTTAACACAACAGTGAAAGAAGGTGGTACAGGAGTACCTTATGAAATCCTAGGGCTTTTTTCCCCAGAATCTTCCAGATGTTTCAAGGTGATTGACAAGGTCTATCACAAGGGAACACCATCAGGGTTTTAGGATAGGGGTGTAGGAACAAACCATTACAAACATATAACAAAATATACAGAATATTAGAAAACCCAAAATGCACACTGCTACATTCCTCGTTTCCTACAAAAGTGGTCACTTGTTTGGGACTTTAGAAGCTGTTGCAAAAAAACCCTTAAATTAAATGAACTCATAGTTACCTACGAGGATCATGTGAAACCAAACACCTAAGTAGTGAAACTTGCTTTAGAACTTGGCTCTTTATTGATCCATCTCCAGTTACATTTATGCCATTATAGGCATAAAGGTGAGCTACTCACCAAGGTTATTGTTGCTTGCTGTTGCCTGGTGCAGGAAAACAAGAGTACATTTTAATGTTTTCACCAAGAAAAATGTGTAAGTTTTTTATATGCCCCTGGGTTAGTTTGGGTGGTTTTATTTCCTGGCTTCTTTTATATCTTCATAATGCAGTGCTGATATGAGAGGTGGTACAGAGCAGTAGTAATGTGCTAGGTTTTTAAGAACCTTTATATAATCACTAAAGGGTCAGACAAGGTAAAAAAAAAAAAAATCATCATGGTCTGAGTCAACACAGAGCAATTTGGACAGGCCAAATTCTCTGATCCATGGCAGATAGCCCATTTTAAGATTTATTGATATCATCCCACTAGAAGTTACCAAGAAATAAATTGCTGATAGTGAGACCCTATTCAGCAGCAGTAGGGAAACCGCGACTTTCTTACCAGTGTGGGTGCAAGGTCCTGTGGACATGAGATTTGCCAAACCAACACACTAACGAAATGCACTTTTCATGGGGCATTTCCTTAAGAAACATTGCCAGTGGGAACAAAAGGAACATGTCTAAAATGAAGGCCACCCCCCTAAGAATTTGGGCCCATCTGCCTGCTTTCTACCTGACCCTGAAGTACATCTCAGAAGGTGCAGAAGTTAATACAAATGCTGGTTACAATGTACCTTCTCACAATTAGTAGAAAGTGCTGTATTGTAATTAAGGGGTGAAGTGGGGCATGATGAATATATGGAAAGGAAGACCCTTAATAAATGACACTGTCTATGAAAGAAATTTCTAATTAGTATGCATTTGATGTGTAATGTACCAATTTTAAGACTTTGCCTGGAATAAATTGCTATGGTTGGTCTTTGAAGGAGTGGTGAGATTAGCATTTACAAAGGGGGCAATTTTCTGTCTTCTTGACTCTGTTAAATGGAGGAAATAACTTCCAAGACTGAAGCAGTAGTCAGCCCATCAGTCACCCTCACAGCTGGAAACTGGGGATCCCAAATGCTGAGATGAGTTAATCTGTCACTTAATAAATTCACAGTGGCATCATATAGTGCTGACACACTCCACACTGTGGCAAAGGACAGAACTGTTTACACAGGCATGCTGCTTTCTCAGGTGCCTCCCCACTGGCAGATCCTTTTGTTTGGGAGGATCAGTTTACTTTGCACAGTAATTTGACTGAATTGATCAGTTCAGAGAACACAATTGTTGGCTAATCCTAGGTAATCCTGTTCTACCCAGATGGAAGGAACAAAGGGTGCTGGCAGCAGGAAAGTTTTTTCTCCATTCTGGAGGATGCTGTCTCTGGACATCATGAACTTTAATTAAAGCTGATGGTAGGCAGATGTGTACCCAGTGTAAGTGACAGAGATAACAGGAGGACCTACAGGGAAGCTGATTTACATGTCCCAGCCTGGCTGCTGTCCTTAATAGTCCCTCTCCCAGTTGCCCTGATTGGGAGAGGAACACAAACAAAAGTCAGTATTACTAGTTCCAACAGTGACTGGCACTTCTTTACAAACTAAATGATAGGCTGGTAAGCAAAAAATAGTACCCCCCCTCAACGTGTTTAAAACCACATGAGCAGGACAATTTAGTACAAGTCATGAACAGGACATTTCTCTGAATCATATCAGGACAAACCCAGACTTGGCTAGGCACTGCAGAATATGTAACTTTCTAGTTTTAACATTTAAATTCCTCAATTTTACAATTATGTTTGAAGCCACTAATTCTAAATACTTGGATTACATTTTAACTGGAGTAATAAAACTCAAATCAGTCTGTAAATATACAAAGTATTCATTTTAATATTTTCTTTTTAATCAAGCTTCTTTTCTATATCCAGAGCCTTTCTGATTAGTCTCCAGCAGAAGTGGTAGATTCACCTTTCACTTTAAAAACAGAATAAATAAAATAAAGCAGTCTTTTTTAAAAATCAGCATAATAAACAAATTTAAAAATATCAAAATACATGTTTGGAATTTGTAATGCGGCATGAAATAGTTTCCCAAAATTTGGATGATAGCACTGAGAAATACAATCACACATATTTAGGGAGTTTCCCCACCTTGTCTTCACAGCTTCTTTTTAATATATGGTGTGGGGACTTAACTTTTAGCTTGCTGTTCCTTTCAGTTTCTTAACTTTTACCTTGTATTACTTCCATCCCTTTGAAATTGGTGGACTGAAATTGATGGATAAATATGACCTAGTATTTGGAAATAGCCCCCCACTCTGAGGTATATGTCATGAACTGAAAGAGATGCCTAATAGAAAATTGGCTGGTGATTGTAAATGGTTTGGAGCTATTATGTTTATTTTATGGTATGCTGTTTTTGGATATTCATGTCAGTATGCAGAAGTCATCATTGTGACAGCCAAAAAACTGTGAAATGTCCCTTTTCCTCCCCTCTTTCCTCTTCCATGTCCTCCAAACCTGTTCATTCATTTCAACAAAGACGTGCTGGAAGGAAGTTTAGACTGTCAGGAGCATTTTGCCAGAATTCTCTCAAACTTCTAGGAAAGCTTGTCTTGTCCCTTTTCAGCAGTGAAAACTAGAATTTAGAAAACTACTGTTCAGCAATCTTCTAGGATAAATTAGAAAGGATCAGTGGAAAATACTTTCAAAATCAAGGCAGGCAGCTTCCACAGCATTACATAAAAGAAAGATGTGATTTATTCAATAGCAGACAAAGGCAGAGCAGATGACCTCAGTTCACTCAGTAAAAGGGTGTCTCTTCACATGTACTTTTTCAGAAGGTAGTTTTATGTGAAAAATACATGTAAGAAAGTGTAAATAATGGAATATATGATCCTTATTTTCCCCTTTAAAGAAAAGAACTTCAGAAGAACACATATTAAACTAAATTTATTTCATGCATAAAAGTAGAAGAAAATTTTTTCCTGCGTATTAGTGATTGTGTTTTTAAATCCCATAGTATAGTAGTTCATACGGAGTGTAATATTAACTACAATAGAAAATTCTTATTGCAGGGTACGACTATAGAGGTCCGCTTTCTGGGGTCAGCTTCATCGGCTAGCCTGCCCCTCGAACTCCATATGTCAGGTGTTTGCTGTTCTGAATCTCAGGCTGAAGCGTGGAATTGTGGCATGGAAGAAAAGAGCGGGCTCTGCTAGGTTTTAGATGGTCTTTATTTCCTCCCACGTGCAGGTGTCAGTTCGGGGAGGCAGAGGGNATGTTACAAAGCATATAAAACATTGAAAACCAAATTTCGCACTGCTACATCCGACTTTATTTTAAATGAATGATGGAACTTTTGAGGAGGGAGAGAAAAGGGAAGCCATGTAGATATTAGATTTGGGCATGGATCTGTTTTCAAAATTACAGGCAAAAGTATATGTTAATGATGATTTTTTCATTAGATTTAAGAAAAAATATGTTGACATACAAACCCTCAAAAATCTGTATTATTAACCACTAGCTGTCTGATCTACAAAACCACAGTTCAGTGTGCTGAAAATAGAATATCCCACTAGTATGCTTATAATATGTACAGCACTATATACATGAAGTATGCAATATACAAAAAGAGCAGTCAGTTTATACCAACTTTCATTTCAAAGCATATATTTTGCAGCTGAGTTCTGCAAACCTTTCAAAAGCTGTCTTCCAAATGGAAATACATATTTATCTTCATATGGAAAGCAATAAAGGCATGTTTTCATATGTAAATAATGTGGAAATGGGTTCCATATTCTGGGTTGTCAGTTTCAACTAATTTAATTTTCCTTTTTACTGACTTTATATATGCAAAGCATAGAAAATTGGCAGAATATTTAGAGACAGCCTCACTGCTATTTGTGAACTCCCATTAGGCTTATCCTCTCTCTGGAAAATACACAGGAGAAGATTCCTGAGGTCACAAGTCCTACCCAACAGAAAGGGGACAAATGGATACTCTTGGGAATCCTTGGCAATGGCAGCACTATATTGTAGTTACAATTAAAACTTTATTTTATTAAGAGAATATATGGTTAGTATAGCACAGAATTTATGTTTATGGCACTGGTTCTCTACAAACAGAATATAGTACAACTTATAAGTAATGTAATGCAGATTTTATAATAAAGCCGATTTTCTGGACTGTGCTCTGTACTGTTGTGCCTCCCTCTCCTCTGCTGGGTCTACCAACACCATTGGGCTAGCCTGGAACCTTCAAAGCTGGTGAGAAGGGGAGTAACCAGCCTGGTGCACAGGAATTACTGAAGGAGGAGGAGAAGAGGTCTGTGTGATTTGTCTGCTAGAGCACAGAACCTGCAGGCCCTGCTAATGTGGGGAATGGGACAAAAACATCCCAAGTGGCCACAGAAACTGGCTGCTTGCCTTGTAAAATGGTGTTAGTTATGCTAACCACATTACTGGGTTTCAAGCTGGGGAAGCATGTTGCAGGCAGGTGTCACTCATGCAGATGAGGTCAGTGCTTTGAAGACACATCCCAGCGACCCCTAAAACCTCCTCAGTTGTGATCCAATCTTACCTGTGAGCCTCTGTAAGAGCTAGGCTGTGCAGACATGAAGTACCATGGGTGTCCTCTCCCAAGGAGTGTAAAGGACTTCTCTACATTTTTCATCCATAAAAAAACAAGGAGAAACATCCTGTGTATGGGATACAGTACAGAACACCACCTAGTGAACACAGCTGGTTCAGCTCTTCCCTCTCTTTCAGAAAAAGAAAATACAGCACATGAAAATATAGCAACCTTTCATCAAGGAGTATTTAATCCACATCCCCTGAATTTCTGGCACACACAGGAGGACCTTGGGAAGGAGTTCAAATCCAGAGTGTGTGATTGCACAGCTGAATTTGGGAGAAGACTAAGCAGAGGTTTCAGTTTCAAAAAAGCAGTTTCATCATTTTCTCAAGGCAGACTGAATACTCAAATTGCCCTTCCTGATAGTTTCAATAACCTTTTGATTTATTAAGGTCCTTATACAAAAATGAGATTGTAGAAAGCACTTAACTTTGTGTCTCACCATCTTGCAGTGTCCACAATACTGACAACAAAGGAGCAAGGAAAACAGCAAATTTTGATTGATTTTCTATCTATCTTTAAAGGTATCTGAATGCTCCTTTTCTGTTTTGCTTGGCATACATGGTCTTTGGGCATACTATAAAGTCAAAACATTAACCTCTTTTGCCTCATGCATGTAAAGAATCAAAATTAATAGGACTAGAACTAATGTCAAATAGCTCTTCTGATATGTGTAGCGGTGCAAAATTCGGGTTTTTCCAATGTTTTGTATGTTTGTAGTGGTTTGTCCCTGNACAATTGGTCCCTGGCCCCTTCCTGTCTGGAGACCTGCTCCTAGGTACTTAACCTGGGGACAGGGGAATTTTCCCTCTCTTGCACGTGGGCTCTGGACCCTCTCTGCGTTCCACCTACCCTGGAGAGGTTTTCTAGAGAAATAAACCATCCGAACCCAACGAGAGCCGCTCTCTTTTCTCAAGCCACAACCACGCTTCAGCCGGAGATTCAGAACCTCCAAATCTCTGACATATAGATTTCCCGGGGCCAGCTAGCCGGTAACAGCAGCCCCCGATAAGGGATTTCTATAGATATGTAAAAATATGACTAGTACAAAGAATTGAACAATATTAATATTTATGGGTTTTATTTGCTGAATATAATCCTCCTCAAAGAAGAGACCTTCTTTGCCAGAATTCCCTTCATAAATAACCACACTTATAGAGCGTGAAATTCTTGGCTTCAGTTGCAGGAGAAGTTTTTCCATTTTTCTTTTGGGGAAAAGTCATTCAGCTCCCATATTTTTTCAGTCAGCTGTATTTTCTCAGACTCCTAGTAAATCAGCCTTCTCACGTCCATGTGGTTCTTACAGACAGTACCTCATTGTGTACTAACTGCAGACAATTTATACTAATTTTTTTATATTTCTAGAAAGAAACCCTTGTGTGACTGTCTAACAAGGAGCAGTGGAAAAGGACTGGAATTTTGCAGGAATTGTGAACAATTCTCTTCCAGATATACTCATGTAATTAAGAGTGTAATTTGAGGCATAGCTATAACGACCCAGAGCAGCAGGTTTGCTTTCTTACCGGCTTATGTCATTTCCATGACTCACTGTGTTTTGAAGGTTTATGTCAGAATATTGAATGCATGAATAGACAACCATTATCATCATGCTAATTGAGGATATTTTTGCTGCATCCCACAACCCCTGGGTACAAAATGATGACGCCAGGTTGGTTCTGCAGATCCAGTTGCACTTTTGGAGGCATGAAATATTAAAACTGACCACACTGTCCTGCTAGGATGCACTGTCCAGCTTGCAGAGTACATAGCAACAAGTGGCCTGTTAAATGATGAAAAATCCTTTAGCTTCTGGCTTTAGACCTCTGACCTCTTGACTCCCTGCCTGTACCCAGGGAGCCATCTGGGGAGAAGATTAAAATAAACAGCTTGTCATCTAATGTCCTATTGTCCCTTAAATTACGAGCAAATTGTGTTTGATTGAAACCTCTTATTTCTTATTTTAATTTACTATGTTTCTCAGCTCTGAGCACTATGTGTTCCCAGCTTCACAACACAGAAGTGACTCAGCACATAACTCCTGCTTTTCAGTTGCTCTGACTGACATTTATACCTTGCTTTTACTATAATTATGAATGATAATAAAATCTCTGTTTTTCTTTTGGAAACCTTATACACAGGAACATAGGAAATAATGTCTACATTTGCCTTGCTGGTTTCAGTGGTGGCACCTGACATTATTTTAGGCACAAGTTAAAGAAGACTGTGCCCAACAGTGGATATCAAAATTTTACCATGGGAGGTTTCAAACACCCACATCTTTCTGTTCATACACACTTGCAAAATACAGAAAACCAGCAAACACCTCAGAATTGTAGAATTACTGACCCATTTATGTTGGACAAGACCTCTAAGATCATAGAGTTTGTGCATTTACCCAAAGCATGCAAGCCCATCACTAAACTGTGTCCCTGAACAACACATCTACACATTTAGATCACTCCGGAGATGGTGACTTCAACACTGCCCTGAGCAGTCTGTGCCAGGGTTTGACAACATTTCCAGTGAAGAAATTTTACTTGACATCCCATCTAAACCTCTCGTAGCACAACTAGAGGCCATTTCCTCTTGTTCTATCATGTGCTGCTTCAGGGAATTGGCTGTCATGCATAGAGGAGAAAACAAAAAAGTGAAGGAGCACAACGGTGTTGGAGAAGCTCAGTGAAGAATGCATGCTGATAAGCACCTCTTAAGAGTCCTTCAAACCCAAAATAGTTGTCTATAGAATATTTGAAAAAGAGTATAGATGGAAAGGACAGCTCCTGAGAAGGAGGTTCAAACTTTTTTCACCACTTCTATTTTCATCATTTTCACCGCTATCATCTCAATGTTTTTCATCAAATCTCCACTTGCTGCCATTCCCTCTAACACTCTATGCTGTTTGTATGCCATTCCCTCTAAAACTCAGTAATCCCTCTAATCAAATTCTATGCTGTAAACTAAAGCAAAAGAATAGTATTGGAAGTTCAGCCAGAAACTTCAGTGAAGCCATATATTTATGGCCTTGTAAATAATAATTTTGAAAAGATGTTACTTTACGCCACAGAGAAGAGTTGTTTTCAGAAAATGTTTGTCTAAAACCACCAGCTGTGTCGGCTGTTGATGCTTGTGAAAAGTAGTTAAAAGCTGAGGAAATTTGGCAAGAGGGGGCAGCTACAGTAGTTCATGTGAAGTCACATGATATTCCCAAAACACAGAAGAGACTGTATGTCTCCTGCTGGTGAAGAAGAGATGGAGAGGAACATCTAGTCTGGAGTAAATATAACTGTTAATATAACTAGAGATCTAAGCCTATCGGTAGGTGTCTAGTACCTGTCTCAGCAGTCTGCTTACTTTTGCAAACCTGTCTAAGTTTACAATACAGCAATGTGCTCAGAGGAGCTTATTCTGTAGAAACAGGCCCTTACCTTTTGTTATTTATTATAATAAAAGGATTAAACAGCTAACTGTTTAATATGACTTCGTAGTACTCTGTCGCCCTGAGTTTTCTGCCTTCTGTCTTCATGCTGTAGATTCTCACACAGCTTCATGTAAACCATGTGTATTTTTTGAATGTTTACATAGTTCTCCTCTGAGAGATGATTGACGGTGATGTCCACCATCCAGGTTAGAGAGGTGGCAACCTGTGTAGCCAATCTCTTGACCTCTGTACAAATGTATATAAATGGAGTCAGATTTTTGAATTAAAGAGTTTGTTCCCTTGAACTGCTGCTGGTGGCCTCATCTTTCTGTCCCTGAAGTTAGGACACTCCCAGCCTCGGCGATCAACATCTGATGACCCCTGCCATGTGAGGACTGCAGCCTGAGTGTGTGGACCTTCACACTGCCATGCATCTGAAGGTAATCAGGGTAAGAGAGATGACCTCTTCCCCTATCTCAGATAGTTGCCTCGTGGTGGACCTTTGGCTTAGGGTCCTAGAGAGGGAGGAAGCCTCTGTTTCTGCAGAGGACTTCCGGTCGTTGTTCTATTTCACTAGAATTCATGGTTTCGTTCGCAATCTTGACATTGGTTTCTCTCTGCCAGAGTGGGTCAGTGTGGGAAGCTGTTTGCTTCAGCTCTATGCTGGAGAATGTGATGTGCATCTGTTGGGGCTGGTTGATATCTGGAAGCAGGTTGAGGGGTGTCAGGGTCCGCAAGCATGCGGGGGACCTGATGGTCCGTTTTAAGGATCTCAGAGCACAAAAGACACAGTGGGGGACAACTCAGTTTACTTAATCAAAAATGCACTTTATTTAGTGCCCACAAATGTGATAGTAGGGAGAGAAATAAAGAATAGTAAGAAAGATAGAAAAGAGCGGAAAGGGATTATAGCTACCAACGTGGAGGGACGAGTCCTCGAGGTGTAGAGATGTTCATAGACACGAACTTCTCCAGTGGGGTGATCACAAAGTGAGCGGGGAGGTGCCCACAGTTTTTATAGGTTTGTCACGGCGGGAACCAAGGCGAGGGGCACAGAGCCAAAGCAGGAACCACCTGTGTTGGGGTTGGGTGTTCAGGAACAAGGTGCAAACCGTACCTCCAGTACGGACAGGCCAGTTGGAACATGCAGGCTTGGCTCAGTCCACTGTGACCAGTTCCATTGTTTTTGCACTCCATTCCCATGGGAATGCATACCAGTCCTCCGAGACTTGGTAAACCCTCCGCCTCAGATCAGGCCAGGGGCTCCCTTCAGAGTCTGGGGTCTCAGTCCTCAATCTTGGAGACAGTCGTGAGGCATTTCACATCCTTGGACAGCCTCTGACAAGGGCCTCTTACGTGGCCTGCAATATTCCAGTTCTGAGGTTTTGAGCCAGGAAGGCTCAGTTCTTACTTCCTCTCCTGGGCTCAGAGAGAATGGGGAGGCTGACGCTTCCCCCAGCGCCACTGAGCAGTGGCCGGAGCTTGTGGTCACACCCCTGCGCAGGTGCAGCAGTGAGGGAGCTCTGCCCGTGAGTGGCAAGACCACGTGGGTCGATTTTGCGGGTTTGGGGTCCCCGCGGAAGACCTCACCAGTCACAGCCCCCTGTGGATGAGAGGCGGAGGTGCGTGGGGCTTGTGTGAGCCCCGAGGGGCCAGCACCGCTGGCGTGTCTGGTCCCGCAGCAGCAGCGGGGCGGGCGCAAGATCCGCGCTTCACCTGTCCTGTCTCTTTGTGCGTTTCCGGCGTTGGTGGCGCCGATCGCGCGCCTGGACTCTGCGGGCCAGACCGTGATGGCAGATTGCCCCCACTGCGGAATTTCTACAAAGTACGCAGTGAAAGGAGATGGCGAGCAGCCCAAGAGGCTGGCGGGGGAGGGCTCGGACCCCCGTGCTGAGCAGACGCAGCCTGTGTGGGGCGTTGGGCACTCCGCCAAAGCTGCTGAGAAACCCACCCCACGGCGCGGGGGGAGGGCCGCCTGGCAGCGGGGCAGGCAGAGCTTCCTTGGGGGCGTTGACTGAGCCACCCCCCGCTGCCGAGACGCTACCGAGAGGGCTGTGGTGAGGGNCTGTCTGAACAGACTCCTCCGCCAGTCCGTCACCCCCCGCAACCCCCTCCTGTTCGCAAGTCACGCGAGGCGTCTCCCCCACGCCTCATTCCCCCCCCCCGATTCCCCTGTGTCCTTGGCAGAGGCTGGGGCGAACCTGCAAGGCACGTCCCCCTCACTGCTGCATTCCCCCCCTGTGGTGAGACGGAGCGGAGCCGCCCACGCGGCCACCTCCAAGGTGGAGGCGGGCTCCGGCGCTGTGTTTGTTTTTAAGGGGAGGGATGGTACGGCCAGTGTCAGGCCAGTGTTCACCCACGGCAAAGGGTCCCGGGCAGACGGGTCCCCTTCAGCTGGGCACTGGACAATGCCTCCGTGCCGGGTGACTATCCGGCTGCATGATTGTGCACGATTTTGGGATGATGTCCGGACCAAGGCTGATGCAGTGAGCAGCCGTGGCTCGGTACGGCGCCCCCTGCAGGGCAGGGATGGATTTTCTGGCTCTGCAGGTGCTGCGAGACAGGCTCTCACCCCTGCCCCTGTGCACTCCAAGGGACAGGATTCGGAGGACAAAGATGCCTTGCAGGGCAGTTTGAAAGCTTTCCCTGTGATTCGGGAAGCTGGTCGCAAAAAACATACTCATTTGTCTTGGCAGGCAATGGTCAACCTCCGAGATACAGTTGGAAAATACAGTCTGGGGTCTTCTGAGACGATGCAGTTTCTATGATTGATAGACACAGACATGTTACCGCCCTATGACATTCGATGCCTGGGCAAGGCTCTTTTTCAGCCTGTCGAATATGACATGTTCTAGTCTAAATGGGCTCATTTGGTTGACAGAATTGCAGCACAGAATCTGCAAGCTCGTCAAGATGACCCTAGATATGGGGTTGGGCCAGATGTGCTGCTGGGTGTAGGTGAATTTGCGGATGTAAACCGACAGGTCACCTATGACCCCTTGGTACTGGAGCAGTGCCAAAAGGTTGGCATGACAGATTTGGTGCAGACAATAGAAATGTCAGCTCCTAAAAAGCCGTTTGCCACAATTGTTCAGGGGACTGACGAACCCTTTTTGAGGTTCGCAGAGAGGCCGACAACGTCAGTTGAGCGACAGGTGGAAGATCTTGCTTCCAGAACGTTGTTGCTCAAGATCTTGGCAAGGAGCAACTGCAATGCAGAGTGTAGGAAGATCATTGAAGCCCTTCTGGGTGATCCTACACTAATGCAAATGGCCAAGGCCTGTGTGAAAATGGGCACCACAGGTGAAATGGTGGCTGCCATGGTTGCCACTCTGCGGACAACCTGGAAAGGGCAGCAGGGTGGGAAGCAGACACAGGCAAATGCTCAGGCCAGCAAGAAGAAAGGGAAGAAAGTGAAAAAGGGGACTTCTCCATTGTTTTTCTGTGGACGGTGTGGAAGGCCAAATCACATGACCAATGCTTGTAAGGCAAAGGTCCATGTGAATGGCCAGCCTCTTTCAGGCTCGGGAAAGAGGAAGTGGAGTGCGAAGGGGAAGTGCACTCAGACACAAGTGCCTTCCCAGTCCCCGGAGCCGATGGAGATTTGCTGGGCAAACTCACAGCCAGCACCCACGGTTCAGCAGGCCTAGATGTTTGCACCGCTGAAACAGTTGTCATAGAGGACAACACAGTGCATAAAGTCCCTCTTGATGCCTTTGGTCCTCTGGGAGACGGTTTGAGTGCCCTTCTTATGGGCAGGTCTAGTACCACCACTCAGGGTATCATTGTGCATCTGGATCTCATGGATGCAGATTACATGGGAAGGATTTATGCCATGGTTTCCACATCCACTCCCCCCCTCACTATCCCAGAGAAAACAAGGATTGCTCAACTTGTGACTTTTAAGTCCTCTGTTCACAGGACAGGTTCTCAGGAGAGAGGAGACAGCGGTTTCAGATCCACCGGGCCGCCTCAGGTCTTCTGGACCGTTGCCCTGGACAAGAAGCGTCCTGAAAAGAAGTGCACCCTGTCCATTCCTGGTGCAAAAGTCCTGCCTTTGCGGACTCCTGGACACAGGCGCAGACATTTCGATTGTGTCTATTGCTGCTTGGCTGCCAGATTGGCCTTTGGACCCAGTGGCAACGTCTGTTTCAGGTCTGGGAGGAGCGAGAAGGTGCTACGTGAGCCGGAAGCAGGTGGCAATCATGAACAAGAAGGGTCAGACAGCCATGGTTTGGCCCCATGCCACCAAAACCTCTAATAACCTTTGGGGGAGGGATTGTCTGGCTGTGTGGGAGGTGCAACTGGGGACAGATTTTTAATTGGGGCCACTGTGCAGAAGGATGCAGAGTGTCCGATGCCTCCTATCAGGTGGCTGACAGACAAACCCATTTGGGAACGCCAGTGGCCCCTTCCTCAACATAAATTAGTCGTCCTTTGTGATTTGGTGCAGGAACAGTTGGACCAGGGTCATTTGGAACC